>PVJS01005430.1:0-64210 GCA_004027185.1 Glis glis | reverse complement strand
AACGTCATTGTATCTCCAGTGGGACCTCGTACACATAAACAATGAAAAGGATTGATTATAATTGGAGAAGCCTTTGAATTTCAATGTTGCTACTAATTCTTTTATAGAGGTTCAGGTGGTCTGCTGAGTCCCTGAGCTCCTTAGCAGAGGAATAGTCTAGATTTCTCCCATATCCAAACACCAGCAGGCTGTTGTAGGTACCTAACATGACTCTCTTTCTACCATACTTCAACTTTAAACTGAGTAAAGTTTCCAACATGCTGTAGAATTTCAGCCAATCAGCTTCAAAATACAGATGGTGCAACTTCAACAAAAAGGACCAGACATTTTCTAGGAAGGACTAGAACTGCATAACACTCATCTTCAAATAATTCATTTGAGACGAAAACAATCCTCAAACTTTACTGTTGCTTCTCCTAGTGACAAGTTAAATCAGTTCTTTCCACAGTTGTTTACAAGAACAATGAAAGACCCCCCCCCAGAAAGGTCTGCAAAGGGGCCTCTGAGTCATAATTACAAATGTCTAGATGGTTAGCTATCTTCCATGGTATAACAGATCACCCCAGATCACCCATAGAAACTCACTGGATTTCCGTGGTCAGGAACTGGGGAGTAGTCTGCCTGGGTGGTTCTGTCTCATGGTCTCTCATGAGGTTGTGGGGAAGATGCTGCCTGGACCACAGTCAACTGAAGGTTTGCTGAAGCTGGGGATTGCATCCCCCAAGAAGTAGGCCTGTGTAGACTGAACAAGGGGCTGGGGAGTATCAAACCTTTTCCATTTAGCTGATGAGTTTCTAAGGTAAAAGGAAGTCTCTTTGATACTTATGAGTGATTCCAGACAAGATATTTATGATGGAGTCTGAACATGGATCATTTCTTTTTAATCACTAAAAAAAAATAAAAGAGAGTAAAAATTATGGATAAGATATTGTGCCTTCTCACTGACTAAGTTCAGGAACAAGAAATACCCTTCCAGTTGTTTGAGACATACCTGGTCTCAGAGAACTTAGTTCTATTTTTAAGGTGATCTGCATATGTAGCCCATCCTTAAAAAATAAAAGAATATGAACAATGGAGCTTGATTCCTTAAAATACTGTTCTTAATTGATAAAAACCCACTTTCCAACAGAGTATGTAGTGTGCCATCTACAAATCTAAATGTATTCCTAGAATTACTGTATTTTATCTAGAATTTTGTTTTCTGTATGAGGGATTAAACCCCAGGGCGTTCTACCTCTGCGCTACACCTCCAGCCCTATTTTATTTTTTATTTGGAAACAGGGTCTCTCTAAGTTGCTGAGAGTCTCACTAAGTTGCTGAAGCTGACTTCGAACCTGTGATCCTTCTGTCTCAGCCTCCCAAATACTGGGATTAATTACAGGCATGTGCCACCATGCCCGGCTAAGAATCTCTAATGAAATAACATAAATTTTAAAACGCATATACCATTTATCAGCTTTGTGTCCAGAAGCAAATAATACGTACATCTATCTTCTTGAGCCTGAGTTTTTCATGTGGGAAACAATCATAGCTTACGCATTTTCTTTCAAGGTCATTTCAAAAGTCAAATAAAATAGGGAGTGTTAAGTTAGTTGTAGCTTCTAAACTAGTGAGCAAGAAAATATATTGGGCTTTTATCTTGAAGATGATGAGGAATTGCATGTCATTACAGCTCAAGGAGGGAGAACTAGGAACTCTGGTTTGGAGATAAAACAAAAAGAGAAGAGGCAAGAATGGACAAATCCAGAGCCAGGCAGCAGCAAATAGGATGCAATCAGAGCATCTGAGAAGAGAGCTGCCCTTGACTTTCAGCAAGTCTCAATTACCCGAATCCCCAGTTGTCCTCTTTAGGGTGAGCTCCTCTTTGGGATGATGTTCTCTGGCATGCGACAGGGAAGAGACACAGCCGCCTGACATTTCCCTCTCATCAGACGTTCCTCTTAAATGGATCGCAACAGCTGCACTGCCCTGTAATGACATTAAAATGACTGCAAACCCTAAATTGTTTCCTTCCACTTTTAGGAATCTTCTCCTAGACATTTTCTGGTGATCCCACAGGGTTTTCTAATATTGCCTTTGCTTCCCTCTGCTGTCATGTGCTGGCTGAGAGGAGCCAGAGGGCTTTTCACACTAAATATAGTCTTTTAAAAATGCATGACACTTGACAAATGGGTAAAATTAAAGGCCTTTCTATGCTTTAGGGGAGGATATTTAGCTGATTACATACTGTAGCCTAAACAAATGCTGTAAGACCTTGAGTTAGGGGTATGGAAGGAAATCATTCTCATTTCTTCTATACTTTAATGACATGATACAGAGCTGGCAAGCTAAATGACAGTAAATCTGGCAGGAACTCTGTAATGAGAACGAACAAACCCATGCTATGCAATGAATTGTGCAGAGACTTTGCTCCAGGAGGGACACATGACAGAGTAATCAGAATCACTGTTACTAAGACCCTAGTTGGTGACTTTGCTGCCCCAGACAAA
The DNA here is from genome assembly GCA_004027185.1 of Glis glis. Taxonomy (NCBI): domain Eukaryota; kingdom Metazoa; phylum Chordata; class Mammalia; order Rodentia; family Gliridae; genus Glis; species Glis glis. Next base: position 61,721 of record PVJS01005430.1, on the reverse strand, counting down.
AGGAGCGCTGTTGGGAGCACTGAGGCAGAAACCACTTATAATGGAAGCATTCATTCCTGCTGCACTTCCTCTGTTCCCTCCATGACCCAAACATATGCCATTCTTCTGTCTTCATGATTGTTTTTTGGTGCCCTGCACCTTGGCAGGTTCCAGAAAAACCTGCCTTCCCATTCAGCTGTGCCTTAGGAGTGCAGGTCGCAGCTCGCTTGCTTTCTGGGGTCAGGGTTACCTGATTAAACGCAACATTATTTTAACAACATGTGACAGTTTCCATACAGAGGATTTATGGAATACAACCTGAGAATCCATCCTCTATCATTAAACATGGTGCCTGGGGTGAGGCCGTTAGTCAGTAACCACTGCAGAGCCCTAGCAACGATGCTGCCGTGTGGCCACTTAATTTATGATGTTGTTAATGCAGCAAGAGTCTTTCAGAAGACAGATGATGGTATTGAGCTATTTTCATCAACATTGCTAATCTTCTGACTTACATTGTTCATCACTAGATGCCGGCACTCCAGAAGAGAGCCACAAGCAAGTGGATTTGGAAAAATAGACAACCGTCCTGGGTTTTAAGAGCCCAGCTCCTGAATCCTGAGAGTAACTAGCTAAATGCCAATGACCAATTGCTATAGGGCCTTCTTCAAGATGTTGCACATTTTTAAAGTGCAATCCCTGCTCTTTTGCCAATGTTACACTTAAGTAAGAAGATTTATAACTAAGAGACTTAGAGTATCTCATGTGGCTTTCTCATAAGACAAATGAGCCCTGATGTTGAAGTTCAGAAAACAATACTCCAAACTGAAGGCCTCCAAAGCAATCTCAGGACTGAAGTTTCCCTCTGGCCTTCTGCCCTCTTGCACCTCATTCTCCTGTCAAGCAAACCAATGACACTACAATCCCTCTGCCCCAAGGCAGGTTGTAGAAACTAGAGCCCCTTTCCCCAAAGCCAGCCATGAAATCTAAGTATATTACTCTATCTCTCCCACCCTTTCTATATAAGAATTGGCCCTAAAGAGATTCTCTCACCTACCTTATTTGATTGTAGGTCATAAGACCCCCATTCCAGAGCTTGACGCTGTACCCTGAACAAGGAATATTACACGGAGAGGCCATGAAGGATTTGAACAGAGAAACCTTGCTGGGTCTCCCCTTGTGTCTATTACTATATTTTTTGTCCATTCATATTTCTGTCCATGCTTCAAAAAATGTGAGCATAGACAGGGATAGTTCACCCTTGTCCTTGGGTCTTCCATCTGAAGGCACCTGCATCATGCAAAATTGTCATTAAAATAAAAAAAATGTGTTATGCTATTTCTTGTTGATTCATCCTTTGTTATGGGAATGTCTACCAAGACCCTTTATGATGGGCTGGACAGGCATCATCTCCTTTTCTGCCCTAGATGATAAGAACATCAAAATACACAATGAGTCTTGCACCTGGAACACAGCTATGCCAAGTCCAGTGCACTCCTGTCAGGTAACTTTTAACTGTGCAGCCAGATGTACACACCTGGCAGGAGCCAGCTGAAACTTTCTCCCCATCCCACTTACCAGCACTGAGGTGCCCAGAACATCAAGAATCCTCCTCCCTGCTTTCAAAGGTCTTCAGATTCTGCTCTCATTGTCTCCTCAAGTTTCTTCATGTGTAAAGGCAGTCATTCCTCTTCTTCCTTAAAATTGGTAGGCCAACATTGTGCATGAATCTAAACTTTCCCATTGGAACTTTAGAGACAACTTTTTAAAGGAGTTTGTTATTTTCAACAGCAGATTGATTAATCAATTTTCCTCTCTGCTATTCTGTGATTTATGATTTGTTTTTTTTTTTTTTTGTAATGCATTTTGAATTCTAGGTCTCATCAGCTAAATTATGTTCTTGGATCCTAACAAAGCATTAAATTACATATTAAGAATACAGCAGCACTACCCTTTCATCATATCCTGACTCATGCTCACCTTTATTTTGTTCTTGGCGTGGAGGGTGAAAACAAAATGGAAAGAGCCAAAGTATGCACGTCCCTCAGAGCCTCTTTCTTTGGAATTCTGCCATTCTAGAAAACTGGGTCAGGGTTCAATTTGCATGCCAGGTAGAGGTTTTTATATTCAACAGATAGGAGCTCAGGTCTTCCCTCTCCCCCTCACCATGTCCTCTTCAGATTCTGAGAAGAGAAGGCTGGCATATTTTCCTAGCAGGCCATAGATGATATCAGAGCAAATAAACAGATATAAGTGCACTTTGGATTAAATACAGAATGTCTCCCAGAAAAGCTCATGTGTTAGAAGTGAAAAAATATTCAGAGGTGAAATAAGTGAATCAAGGCTCCAATGCTATGAGTCAATAAATCCATTGATTGATTAATAATTTGTATGGACTTAATGAGTGATAAGTAGCCAAGTAGAATATAGCTGGAGGAGTAAGTGGGTCACTGGGGTTTTGGCCTTGAGGACTATATCTGTCCCTCTCCATGTCCTGTCTCCCTCACTGCTTCCGGCTGCCATGAGATAAGCTGCTGTCTTCCACCATGCCATGCTGCCATAATGTCTGCCTTGGAGTCAGCCAACTATGGACTGTACCTCTGAAACCATAAGCCCAATAAACCTTTCCTCCTCTATGTTGTTCATGTCAGGTTTTTTGTTGTCACAGTAATAAATTTGGACGATAATAAGTGTTCTTGTGAAAGTCATCAAAGTTCAAAGACTTTAAAGAAGGGATCCAAGCGTCATTAAGGTAGAATGGAATCCACTGCCCTAGATCCAACCTTGCCTTCTTTCTGACTGACTTGTACCAGGCGATTAGTTTGGAAATTTTGTCTACCTTGTCTCTGATAGCTCAGTGTGACCACTTCAGGGCATTTTTTTTATTAATATATATTTGGAACGTATTTGAAAATTTTCTTTAGTTTGAAATAAAGTTTTTTAAAGAAAAAAGATACTTTACAATTTGTGGGTTTATTCCTCAACTATATTTGCCTATGACATCTTCAGATCTACCTCAGAGATAAGAAGTTATATGACTATTTCCCATTTCTCTTTTTCCCTGTGTGCACTTTTTATTCTTTCCCCAGATACAAAGTACCACAACTATTTGAGTCACTGTCACCTGGACTTTGCCCTGCACTCCATCTCCTGCTACCACAGCGACAGGTGGGTTAACTGTGGCCACCAAGTGGCATTTACCACCCCTCCCTACCCTCCACAACCTGATTGCTAATGTTATATGTGGCCATATAATATATTCCTATTTCAGAATTCCAATCCAATTTCAGAATTCCATTTTGGGTGTCTATATGATGGTAGGCATTCTAATACCAATTATTATATTTGTTAGAAACTCAGATAAAAACATATGATATATGCAAATGCAGTCACTTGAGGAAAGTTGGCATATAAAGAGACTCCTTACAAAGTCTGGCTCACAGGAGGCCCACAAGTGACCAGGCAAGTAACCTGGAACTAGTGGCATCAAAGCTATTATCAAGGGTAGGCTCAGAGAGCACAGGTCGAGTGGCATGGTGACAGAACCCAGTGGAAGAGTGTTGGCTGTGTTTAAGTTCATGAGTCAACTTGGCTAGGCCAAAGTACCTTTTCCAGGTTTTCGTCAAACACCAATTTAGATGTGACTATGAAGGTATCATTTAGATGAGATCAGCATTCAAATCCCTGCCTTTTCAGTAAAGCAGATTGTCCTCCATGGTGTGGGGGCGGGGCTTCTCCCTTCAGGTGAAAATCAGGCTAAGGCATGAAGAATAAAGACCCAGTTCACCCATGGAAGTGGGGACTGTGCCTTCAGATGGACTGTGGGCTTGGGACCTTGCATCAACTCCTCCTGGTTCCCAGCCTGCAGGCCTACCCTTCAGATTTCAGACTGGGGACCTTGACAATACTCTGAACCAGTTCTTTAAGACCTATTTCAACCTTTTTCTCTCTATGCATAATATATAGACATAGATATAGATTATATGTAATATATACTATGCATTATTCCATATACAATACAATTAGATACTATAAAGAAAACTTTTTATACAATATTACTATATAATTATTACAGATAATATATTGCATATAATGCAAAGCTAGGGTGATCAATACCCTGGTCTCTGATGTGCTTATCATTGGCTAACTGAAAAGAGGAAGAGAGTCAGCCATTATGTCCTCCCAGGGGCAGGTAAGGTTGGGGAAGAAGGAATCTAGGGGAAAATCTATGGTACAGCTCATGCCATTCCTTGTTTCCCACTTTTACTTGGTAGATCCATGCTGCACTAGCGGGCTTGGAAGGACTCCTTGGACACACTTGGCCCTGCTGTATTCCCAAGACGAAGGAAGCATCTCGGAGCTAGCTAGTGTCCTCTGCTCCTCATTTCAGAATCTGCCTCCTGCCACTAGACTGGCAAATCAGCATAGCATTTATTAAAACCAAAGGTGCTCCCTCTTTGTTCTTAATTTACTTTCAACTTGCATAGTGTTATTAGTCATGGTGGTAATGACAGGTGTGGGTCACTTTGTTATTCTAATAATCAATCATGCAACAGTTATTGAATTTTTCCACCACTATGTATATTTGCATTATTCCCATTTTACTGATAACTTGAAACAAAGTGCAGTGATGATCCCTGAAATATTGATTAGAACCAATTACCTTCTAATTCCAAAACTAATCTTCCTTCAAATACAGTACAACTTCAACTTGCAACACAAAAGCAAACATCACAGCAAGAAAACAAATAAACTGTTTTTAGAAATGACATCACTGAGATTCCTAAATGGAATCAAGTATATTCTACTCTGATTCTTTATATAAAAACTATACAAAAATGTGACCTAAATTTTACATGGAGACTACAATAACAGCTACCTCATGAGCTGTGTGTTTAAGACAGAATTGGGTCGACATTGATGCTGTGTTCACATTAAATCTAAATTCCAGTGGGAAATTTTTGATTTATTTATTATCTTCATATACAGTTTCTCAGAAAGAAGATATTGACTGACATCCAAAGAATACATGAAAACAGACGTGACAGACTGAACTCAAGCACACTGATAATAGGAAACCGAGTTGGCCTGGACACCTAGAGATCTTCACGTGCATTGCCCTCTCACTCATATTTCTACCATTTGGGGTAAATAAAGCATGCTAATTTCTCTGAAGTAAGGCAATGTATAGGACTCTGACTCATCCTTAATGGATTCCTGGTAATTTCTCTAAATTGATTTCCACATCCCCATGAACATCTTGAACAAGTCCCCAAGAGGGCATGTGGCACTGATCCTGTGAAATACCATGAGATGATCAGAACACACAGGACAAGAGGGTCTCTGCACAAGGATTTGTGCAGGGTCACCAAATATAGGAAAAACAAAGACACAAGATGCCCAATAAAATTTGAATTTCTTATAAGAAACAGATAAGTTTTTAATTTAAGTGTGTCCCATGCTACAGTCAACTAAAAACATGTGCTACTTGCTAGAGTTTGGATCTGTAGCATTCCCAAAGGCTCGCGTGTTGAAGGCTTTTTCTTCAGTGTGGCGCTACTGAGAGGTGGTGGCACTTTAAGAGGCAGGGCCTGCTGTGAGGTCATAGGTCACTGAGGGCATGCCTTTGAAGGGGATTGTGGGACTCCACCTCTTCTGCACTGTCTCTTTTGTCCTAGACATGAGGTGAAAAGTTCGGTCCACCACCTGCTTCTCACCATCATTTTCTGGCTTTTCATAGGCCCAAAGCAATGGGTCCCTGACCATGGACTCAGACCCTGAACACATTGAGACATTTTTTTTCTCTTATAAGTTAATTTATCTTACTTATTTTCTATAAGAAAGGAAAGCTGACCAAGATGTTGCTTATATGAAATTTAAAGTTGGCTAGGCATCCTGAATTTTATCTGGCAATCCTAGGTGTGTGGCAGAGACAACTCATGACATAAAAGAGTAGTCATGCTGTTAAAGCAGTCCTCCTTAGAGCCCATGGCTTCCAGAGACCTATGGCCTAGTGCTGGCTCACTGCTCAGACTTTGGCCCTCCTCTGTCCAATCAAGGCTCTCAGTGAGTTCATAGACCCAACCTGAAGTTAGTTTCCTGGTCTCCCATTGTAGAATTCCTAATATCAGTCTTCTGGCCCATGGAGTGAAGGTTGTTTTGGTAAGGAGAGCCCTCTGCCACATCAAAATAATAAACAGAAAGCAAGATCATATCCCTGGGGAATTTCCAGAAACTAGTGTTGTCTTAAACCTAATTCCTGCTACATTCTCACTTACCTGATTGGACACCCTAAACCCAAGGTGTGTGGCAGAGAATGACTGCAGATCAACATAGACTGAATCACAGAAGATGTGTTTGTGGTTCTGGATATTTTTACTGTAGAAAAATCACTGCTCTCCCCCACACACACACCTGGCATCACTATGGACTTGGGTATTCTTACCAAAGAAATCCCAAAGCAATTTGCATCATGAAGCAGGAAGAACAGAGCAGGTTTGTGGTCTTGCTTAAAGACCGTCCTCAACTCTGCTCTTTGCTAAAGTGTAGTCCAGAGGGAACTCGATTGTTATGGCCGCCTATGTAATTCTTGCTGGTTTTCTTGCAATGATGAGATTATTTTACACTAAGAATACAGTCCGCCTCATCTAGAACATAGACAATTACATTTATTTGGGTCTTATTAGGATGGCAATCCAGGGAAACACAAATTCAAGCAATCTTAAAATTGTGCCTGAGGATTTACAAAATGGCAGTTACACTAATAGCTTTAGACTGCAAGAGTGGTTGGAACTTACATTCCAATCAGTTAGGAATTATGATTGGTGCTGACAAAGTCAAGCTGTCTTGGAAGTAAGGAATTGAGTGTCATCTCAGCCCCTTGGTAGTTTAGGGGAAGGGTTGGTTCTACGGAAGATCAACAAAGGTTAACAAACAATATTTCAAGAGGTTGTGTCCAGTCCTAGGGTCACCTGAGTTTAAAGGCCCAGTCTTCTGAGACCTGGTACAACAAACGACCTCCTGACTCCATCTTAAGTACCATGAGCCAACCCTGCTCCATTTCGATTTTGCTCCTTGACCCATTGAATAGGAAGTAATAAACACCCAGATACTTCAATATGCCTGACAGAGGTGAAAGAAAGCCCCATTAAGTTTCAGTGCTCACTACGTTGGTAAAGTTTCTAGAATGATAATGGTCAAGGGAGTGTAAGGATATTGATTCTAAACAAACGAGAGGCAAGGAATTCACCTTGTACTTGCCACAAAATACAAAGGTGCACAACCCTTGGTGGATTGGGGGCATGTCGCTTCACTCACTTTACCTGGTCAGCCATAAATAAGCCTGGTGGCTTTGAGTGGGAAGAGGCAGGGGAATGATAAGACTCCACAGCAAGTACAGGTGGCCGTGCAGAGTATCCTGTGCAGAGTGCCAAGGCCTCAGTGCCCAGTGGAGCCATTGGAATTAGAAGAATCTGCAGCAGACAAAAATGTTGTTTGGAGACTGAAAAACACAGCAGGAGAATAGTCAGGCACGAGGATTTGGGAGTCAGGCTTTGACTTCCTATGCCAACAGCGATTATTTAATTAAAGAAACAACACCTACCTTGTTACTGGGCCTCAGTAGGCACTCGTGTGGAAAACTAATGCACTGTGGGACACAAACTGTGCATCATAGAATGAGTGTGGCTTGAAACAGCAAATGTTATTACCATTGGGTTTTTCAGAGCAGCACACCATATAGAACAAATGTTAAAAGGCGTGTGTGAAAGACCAGTCCTTGGCAGATCCTGAAGGACCAACAGCCTCCAAGAGCTCGGGGTTCAGACTGCAGGTTTCTCTGCTTTTCTCCTCGCAAGGCCTCAGTAGGGCCCTGAAGGAAACCCCAGAAAAGGCAGAGGCAGGGAGCACCCCAGCATATGGTGCGAGCAGAAGCCTAACCTCACTGAGAAAGGGAGCCCGCTCAGTGGGCCGGATTTGGGGTGGCAAATTGAGTGCACTCCTCCCTATGGAAGGATATGCTAACTGATATTAATTACCAGAGGAAGACGGGTTGCTGTTAACCTAAATTTTAATCCCAGTGGAACACCTCTGCACAGTTCCTACCCAGTTGTACTGTTTGATAGCACACCGTGGCCATCTAAGAATCCATGCTACAGGGAGTTAGCAAGTGATTCCCTGGCCCAGCATTTACCCGCTATGGGAGAAAAATCCCCCAAGTGCATCTTCTTTCCATGGGGGGAGGAGGTGAAGTCATTCCTGCTTTCTTTTAACCTTGATACCCATGCAAAGTGGCAGCAGGTTTTGTTTGAATTACCAATCCACAGATAAGTGTAACACCTGCTAATTTCCATTTTTCTTGAAGGCATGGCTTCTGGCATCCAAATTCAGAACTCTTAGCAAAGCTTGAAGACTTCCTTTGGGTCAGGAGTGCCCTGTCATAGAACTCTCTCTTTGCGTTTGTCTAGAGCAGAGGCCTGACCTCAGGGTGAAAGGAAGCGGGCTCGGTGGGCAGGATGGCCGTGAAGTTGTCCTGGGCTAATGTACCTCTCCACTATGGAATGACTCTCACGACTGTAGTATTGAGCAATCCAGCAATAATTAGAGACCTTGTTGTGTACCTGAAGAGTGTCATCTGAACCTACAAAACCCCCAGGAATCCAAGACTAGCGCTGTCTTACTCCCCTCCTCAGTGTAAGCACATGATGACATTTGAGTTGCCAGGTCTCTAGCAGACTTTGTAGCCTGGCTAATAAGAAGTTCACAGGGAGCTCTACTTGGTGTTTTGAAGTTTAAGAATAGTAAATGTTTCCTTCTGGGTATATATCCAAGGGAAATGAATTAAGTCTTTTATTTCCTGGACGCTGGTGCTCAGTACTGCATCTTCCTAAGAGCCAAGGTATGGAACTGTCTGCTGATGAATGAATGGATAACGAACATGTGGTGTCTGTGCACAAGACCATACTGTTCAACCTTAAGGAAAGATGGACTTCTGGCATTGAGACAGCATGGATGAACCCGGAGTATGTTGCACTATGTGAAATGGGACAGCTGCAGAAGGGCACATTTCACAGGATCTCATCTATATGTGGAAAGTTGAACTTGCAGAAGCAGAAAGTAGAATGCTGATTGCCGGGACCTGCAGGAGCCACGGATGGAGGAGATAGGGAGATGTTGGTTGAAAGACCCAGAGTGTCAGTTAGAAAGGGAGTGATCCGTCCTGGAGACATATTGCACAGCAAGGTGGCTGCGGTCAATCATAATGTGTTTGCACTGAAAAACTGATGAGAGAGCAGATCTTAAATGTTCTCCCCATAAAAAGTAAAATTATGGCCGGGCGTGGTGGCACACGCTTGTAATCCCAGTACTTTGGGAGGTGGAGACCGGAGGATCCGGGTTCGCAGCCAGCCTCAGCTCTCTCACTCTCTCTCCCTGTCTCTCTCTCTCCCTGTCTCTCTCTCTCTCTCTCTCTCTCTCTCCTTAGTGAGGCCCTCCGCAACTTCGTGAGACCCAGTTTCAAAATAAAGTATAAAAAATAGGGCCGGGGGCATAGCGCAGAGGTAGAATGCGCCTGCGTTCAATCCCAGTACCGCAAAAAAAAAATAAAGTTAAATTATGTGGGGTAAGGGGTATGTTCGCTAGTTTAACTAATCAGTTCATCATGTACTCATATATTATATATCATACATGTAAATAATTTTAATTTATGACGTACATCTTAGTAAACCTGGGAGGAGGTACGTGAACATCCTTCTTTCCCTGCTGTATATGAGGCTGGTGTAAGAAAGCACGCTTTGTCTATAGCTGAGCTTTCACCTCTAAGGCTCCATCTGCACAGAAGGCGCCAGTAGCCTGAATTCTGTGTTTCCTGCAGGTGTAAGGCCCAATTTGGCCAAGGCTTTGTCCTGTAGCTGCACCGGGACACAGGTTCACAGGTACACAGAAGCCTGGGAGATCACCAGAGCCACTTGCAAGGCCAGCAATATGGGAGGCGTCCACACAGCTGGCATGAACTAAACTTCTCTTGACCTTCCTCTCTGAAGAGGTCTCTAAGTCTCCGAGTTCCTTTCCCTAGCCTGATGCTCATCTTTTAGACACTTTAGCTTGGACACAGTATTTGCAACCAGGCCACTAAAGACCAACCACTTATCTTTGAGCAAGGCTGTAGTCATCCAGCAAGACTGCTCAAGCCTATATCATAGGGCTGACATGTCGTACCTAAGCGGAAACAATGAATGAAACCTAGGAAAATAGGAGCCTTCTCAAACCACCAGTGTGAAAAATGTCTTGCCTGTACATTAAGTCACAGCCTGAATCTCTTGGGCATGGCAGGGATATTAGCAGCTCTGTGTTTAACTTTCATTCCGTTACTTTTTATGTTACTCCTTGATGATCCTGGTACCTGTCCCAAAGAGTGAGGTCTTTGAAGGCCCCAATATGTAGCATCCTCTTTTCCATTTGTATTTAGAAGTGATTGAGTAGTAAAACCATAGACCTCTAAACGATGGAATAAAACTATCTACTTTGCCTCATTTTTCTTTCCTTTATTCTAACATTAGACGATCCACTTGTGAAAGAAACCACAGTTCCTTTTATTATTGGAGGACGCCACTGCCAGGACATCTCCCTCTGTCTTCTGCATTTATCCACTCATGGAAAATATTTACCAAGGATTTATGGCAGGTACTGTCTTAAGGGCTAGGGACAGAGTAAGTGAAATCGGTAGAAAAGTGCTCTGTGAAATTTCTACTTTAGCTTGGGAGATACGGAAGAAAATTAGTCATGGAGTAGAAGAGCAAAATAAGACATTTTGTCTGCCGGGATGCATAGTAGAGAGTTGGAGTGAGGAGTTCTGAGGAATATTTTAATTACAGAGCATCAGGGAAACCCATTCAGTGTGACATTTCATCAGAGACACAGGGAGCCATGTGTGGCTCACAGTGAAAATGCTCCAGGGAGAGTCTCAGCCCCTGGGAAAGCCCTGCAGTGGAAAGATTCCCAGTGTGCATGAAGTACTGTGGAGCGCAGAGCGGGTGGGAGGGAGGACAAGATGTCAGAGGTGACAGGGCTGGATCGCTCAGCTCCACAGCAGTCACTCCAGGTGAGACATGGAGTGACTGACTTCAGAGAGCTGCACAGAGGACTGTCATGCTCTGACACATGTTCAATGATTTTCCCACCCCCTGGGTGGAGAATAGACTGCAAGGTAAGTTGGAAACCAGAGTACTGACTAAATGGCTGTTGCAGAAATCCAGACAAGAAATGATAGTGTTCTGAACCAGGCCGGTGGCAGTGAAATGAGGAAGTCATTGCATGGAATTAGTCCTCAGAAACATAGGAAAGATATAGTGCTCCCTTAGCTCATGGTCTCCATGGACACATGACCATCTGAGGTGTACAGCCAGGGGGTCTTCTTATCTTGCCCCTCAGTGGAAGAACACTGGGCTCTTAGATACACAAGCTCATGGGAGAAGCACTCTCTAACTCCCTCTTGCTGGACATATTCCATTACACTGGAGAACAGTCAGATTTTTGCTAGCCTGGGTTCTTACAGCTTTAAATAATAAGCTTATAGTAAATACATATAAAATCATTATCTGACATATGGATTATGCTGGGACCCTCTGTATAGCCTGAGTCAGCTCTTTTTTTTCTTGATAACATATTTCATTGTGTGCCTTTCCCTTTTGACTTGATATATGTCTATCTAGAAATAACAGCACCAATGTTTCAAATCCAACATATTAGATTCTATCCAAATTATGTCAATTATAACAACAACTATTTCTTTGTACGATTTGCCTAGTGAAATTCTTCATTTTTGCAGGTTAGTTTCTATTTTCCATCTTTACTAATGTAGTCACCCTCCCTCATCACCTACCAACAGAACATTGCATCTCCTCCTCGAAGCCTATTCCTCCCATCACATAATTAATTAAGAAGTTAATTAGTACCAGGCATATTGCTGGCCTCTGTGACACTTCATTAAGTGCTACCTTTCCGAGGACACTGTCATTTATTTTAGCTGTTAGGAATGGTCGTCCAACTTCAATTCTCTTCCATGTCAAAACTCCTATTTAACCCATATGGAATTAATTTGGCAGGTGAACCTTCATCCAAAGGTTATTATATTAATTATTTATTCAAAGCATTGCGTGGCCTTCTGATATCTGGGCTGAGCCTGGATTTGACTGTCTTGAACTTCCAAGGACAGGAGAACAATTCAAAATTTGCCAGGCTTTTCCTTTCGCAGCTATCATTAGATATGTTTTATATTTTTATTTATTGTAATGAGTGAATTCGCCTTTGGTCATTACAGGTGTAGTGTAAATTCCTACTACCTCCTTGAATTTGCAGAAATTTGACTAATCTCAGGCAGACCACTTTTATATGCCCATGTGACATGGGTAGTCCAATCAGCAGCACATACCAGTAGTCAGCTAGTCAGTGAGTCTCCCTATGTAACCACCCCATGAAGACCAAGAGAATAGCCCAGATGAGCCCAGCAAGGTTCCCTTCCCTGCAGAATCAAAACCAAACTAAATAGTTGGCAGCTGTTTTACGCTACTGAGTTTTCCAACTCACTGTCTAATAACTGTATTTCAATGGATAATAGAGACATAGAGAAGAAACTATGATTTTTCTCTTCACTGAAATTGTTAAAGCTGCTAGCATCAGCAGTAGTCTCTTCTTCCGTGTGCCCAAATGAAGAAAAGCACCACTTCTCCCTACAGTTTGCTTCTCATGGGTTCTCCTTCTGCACTGATGTCTCTTGGTCTTTACTTTTCTGGTTAAGCTATCCATCTCCTATATCACCATGTTCTCCCACTCTACTTAATACAGTCTACAGTTTTTGCACAAGTTGTAGAACCTTGTTCTTTAAATATTCCCCTCATGAACTATCATTCCTTTCTACCTACTTTTTTTGGGGGGGAGGTATTGGGGATTGAACCCAGGGTCATTCTACCTGGGAGCTACACTCCCAGCCCTGTTTTACTTTTAAATTTGAAACAGGGTCTCCCTCGGTTGCTGAGGGCCTCACTAAGTTGCTAAGGCTGGCCTAGAATCTGTGATCCTCCTGTCTCAACCCCCTCCTAAATTCTGGGATTACAGGTGTGTACTACCACACCTGGCCCTACTTCATATTTTATATTAAACTTTACCATTAGCTTCCTGGAAAGAGCTACCCTAAGGAAGCACTGAACTTTCTTAATTCATTTCTCTAAGCACAACAATGGGCTTTTCTCCCACCATTTACCAAAACTGCCTTTTTCAACCACCACCTCCCTGTTGACAGATCTGCAGCCAGGTCCACTCTCTTCGTCTGCTGAACTCCTCTACTGTGGCAGCTTCAGTAGAGTTGACACAGGCTCTTTCCCACAAAAGCCAACTCCGTAGGTTTCTCTGGAGACCAATTTTCCTGTTTTTCCTCCAAACTCTTTGAATTCTGTTTAATTCTCTTTTCTGGTCACTGCATCTTAATACTAACTTTTGCTGTATTCACATGCCCAATTCTGTGTCTTCATGTTCTTTCCTCTTTTAGCCCCTCCATCTTGGCCATTTTCTTGACTTATTAGCATTTTGTGTTGATGTTCTGATTTTTTTTTCTCTCTCTCTCTCATGCATGTTCAACTTCTAATTCACATGACCTCTTGGATGTCCAGTGTCTTCCACAATTACATGTTTAAAAGATAATTCTTCCATCACAACCTCATTCTGAATTCATTCTTGTTTCAGTATTCTTCAATTCAGTCCTCAGGAAATAAAAGTCAATGTACTCAGCTGTTTAGCAATGAAACAGAAATAATCTTCCGTAGCTCTTGTTCTCACCTTCCAGTCAATTCTTCTACAAGTCCAGTCATTTCAAATCTTAAGAATATCTTATTTTATAAGTAATTCAAATCCATCTGCTATCCAATTTTCTAAAAAACTGCACCAACAGTTGGTTGCTTGCTCCAACAGCCTTCTACCCAGACTCAGTCTCCCCTTGTATCTTCCTCAGATCTTACTCAGACAAAAGAGCAGGAATTATTTACTATTTTATTTGATAAACTAGACCATGATGTTTCCTCTTACGTTCTTCAAGGAATATCATTACATTGATAAAATCCAGTTCTTTACTGAGGTTTAGGAAGTTCTGCTGTTTGATGAAGCCACACCTCATCTCATAGCACCTCTGCTTCTCTTCTGGCTGTCTGCATGAGACCTGCTTGCAGGATGGTGTTCTCTCCATCTCGACTCTTCACCCACACAATTGTCTTTTTCTGGAACATTTGTCACAGAGCCATTGTCATGTTCTTTTCCTTCTCATATTTCAGATATTGAAGGCTTAAAGGCTCTGTTTTCAAGCATAGACCTCCTCATTACCTTTTATAGACTTTTTGTTGGAGGGGGTTATATTATTCAAGTTGTAATTAAGATACTCATGCCGCTTCTGTATTCGTTTCATTGCCAGCCATGCTCGCAGAGCAAAAACTCCGTGGAATCAGAGGCCGTGTCTGCAGAACCTCCCTTTGCATTTCCAGTGGGATTGGAGGCTGTGTCTGCAGCACCTTCTTTGCATTCCCAGTGGAATTACAGGCTGTATCTGCAGAGCCTCCCTTTGCATTCCCAGTGGGATCAGAGACTGTGTCTGCAGAACCTCCTTTGCATTCCCAGTGGGATCAGAGGCTGTGTCTGCAGAACCTCCTTTGCATTCCCAGTGGAACTGGAGGCTGTGTCTGCAGAGCCTCCCTTTGCATTCCCAGTGCAGAGTGCTGTGCCTGGCACCTCAGAGGTGCTCATAAAATGTCTGCTTAATGAGTCAAGAAAAGTACTGTAATTATAATTTTAGAGATGTGAAAGCTAAAATTTAGGGAGACAAAAATACCATGTACCTTCTTTGCATTTATCTCATTTAATTTTCATAATAATTTTTCAGAGAAGTGTGGTTTTTCGCAACTGAAGATACAAGCCTTTTACTCACTACTTGCTTGGAGAACAGGCTCAGTTCCCGTCCCTTTACATATGTTTCTCAGTGCTTCTTATGACCTGGGCATGGCTATCCTCACCGTACAGAAACATGAGAGGCCATGCTACTTATTCAAATATAGTTGGGCCCTATATCTTTGAATTCCTTATCATTGGATTCAATCCACTGCAGACTGAAAATATTCAGGAAAAAGAATGTGTCTCTACCAAGCAGGTTTAGACTGTTTCCTTGTCATCATTTCCTAAATAATGCAATGTAAGAAATGTCTATAGCATTTATATGATATTAGATATTATAAGCACTAGAAAGATAACTTAAAGCATATGGGAAGATATTAATTCATTATATGTAAATACTATGCCATTTAATATAAATGACTTGAGTATCCATGGATTTTGCTCTCTGTGGGGGTTCCTAGAACCAACTCCCCATGGATCCTTAGGGATAACCATATACATTGCTGAAAATTGGAGGAATCAAACATGAAACATGGGTGTGAGTGCTACCAAGTTCATGTTTCACACTTTCAAACATGAACTGCATTGCCTCCCATCCACAGGGAACCGCTGAGACCCTGCAGTCATTCCCAGTGCTGCTGCAACAATTACAGACCGACTGGTATAACAGAAGAAAGTCATCCTGTGGTGATCCGGAGGCTAGAATTCCAGCTGAGGTGGCAGCAGGGCCATGTTCTCTCTGAAGGCTGGGAGGGAAGAATCCCCCTTCTGTATGCAGCTTCTGGTGGCTCCAGGAAGTTCAGAGCTTATGGCAACACCAGCCAGACTCCTCAGATATCTTCACCTGTCTGTCTCCTCCCTGTCTTCTTCAGATCCCTGTCCTTATGGGGCATCGTCCCTGGACTTAGGGCCCACTGTAATCTAGACAGACCTCATTTAAACTTGATTACATAGGCAAAGCCCTATTTCCAAAGAAGGACATGTGCCAAAGGTTGGGATTTCAATACACCTTTGGGGGGACACAATTTAACCCACAATAGACCTCGAAAAGAGGAAGGATCAAGGAATGTGGAGAATTCTCTAACATGGAGTCTCTTTTTTTGTGTGTGTGTGGTACCGGGAATTGAACCCAGGGGCGTTCTACCTCCGCTCCACACCCCCAGCCCTATTTTTTTTCTTTTTTTTTGCGGTACCGGGGATTGAACACAGGGGCGTTGTACCTCCACACTATGCCCCCGGCCCTATTTTTTTTTTATACTTTATTTTGAAACCGGGTCTCACGAAGTTGTGGAGGGCCTCACTAAGTAGAGAGAGAGAGAGAAAAACAGGGAGAAAGAGAGGGAGAGAGAGAGAGAGAGACAGGGAGAGAGAGAGAGCGTGCGCGAGCTGAGGCTGGCCGCGAACCCGGATCCTCCGGTCTCCACCTCCCAAAGTACTGGGATTACAAGCGTGCGCCACCACGCCCGGCCCCGGCCCTATTTTTTATACTTTATTTTGAAACTGGGTCTCACGAAGTTGCGGAGGGCCTCACTAAGTAGAGAGAGAGAGAGAGAGAGAGAGCTGAGGCTGGCCACGAACCCAGATCCTCCAGTCTCTGCCTCCCAAAGTACTGGGATTACAAGCGTGCGCCACCACGCCTGACATGGAGTCTCTTTTCAGTAAGAGTTTCCTTGATCTGTTGGAGACCTGACTTGTTTGACTCACACCGGGCAGGCCTCATGATCCTCAGGCAAGGCCAAATTGGCCTTTTATTTCTACCATTCCTGGGACTGCCAGTCCAATCAGCTTGTTATGGTTTCCATCTTTAATATCCCATGAAGGCTCATGTGTGGGGGGCTTGGTCCCAGCTGATGGGGCTGCTGGGAATATAAGAAGGGTGGAGCTGAGTGGATGGAAGTTAGGTCACTGAGCCCCAAAACAATCGGGTTAACTGATCATGAAGTAAAACTGTGAGTCAAAATAAACCTTTCCTCCTTTCAAGTATATTTTCTCAGGTGTTTTGTCATTGCAATTGAAAGCTGACTAACATAAACAGCCAAACTTTAACAAACTTTGACAAATACGAGCTAATAAAAAACATGGTTCAGGCGGGCTATGTCCTCACTTCTCCAGTTGCTGGTCTTGAGACAATACTTGAGAAGTTATTACTTGAGAATTCCCACTAATATACCTTAACAGAAAGAGGACCAGACTGGGGAAAATATGTACAAAGGAAAGAAAAGTTAACTCATAGTTAAGCCTTGGAAATACTAAGGGTTTCAGCAGGAGAAAGATGGCCAAGTTCTATTCATGTGAAAAAAATGATTGAAACCCCAAGACAAGATTCCCTATGAGATCGAGTCACCCTGAGGAAGGACATTTACCTAAGTCTCCAATGACTAGCCCAAACCCTATTCTTCTGAGAAGGGCAAGGCAGCTGGAGGTAAGTGCTCACCTCTTCACCATGACATAAAGCAGGCTATGGAGATGGTGCCTTGTGGGCCAGCTGTAGCTGGGAGAAGAATGGCCATAGCAACGTAAGAAGACAGCATGTGAATGTGTAAAGATGTCTAAAAGAAGCTGCCGACCTTGAGTGTGAGCAAGACGGAAAGAAACAGCTTCATAGGTGTATCTGTCTGCTTTCTTGAAGCTATAATCTAAGAGACTGACCACGTGACTTACAGGAAAGAAAATTTATTTTCTTATAGTTTCAGGTTCAGTTCATGTGAGGCCAGGGACCACAGATCTCAGAGCATGGTGGCGGAAGGTGGAGAGAGGAAGAGCACATGGGCTGTGTTCCTCACATCATGGAGGCTGGAAGCAAGGGAGAGTTCAGTGTGAGGAGGAACCATATACAATTCCTAAGGCCACACCCCAGAGACCCACCTTCTCCAGCCAAACCCTACTGGCCTGGGTTACCAGCTGGATAAATCCATTAGAGTGGATTTATCCCCTGCTGGAATTACAACCCTCATGACTCAATGACATCAACTCCAAACATCAATTTATGAGCTCTTCAAGGGGCCATTCTATATATAACATTACAATAATTATGCAAACGCACTACACCCAGTAGGAAAGCCTTTGTAGATACCCACACCAGACACCTGTCCTTCAAAACATGCATGTTGAAAGGAAAAGATGAAAATTCTTAATAAGTCACTTTTAACTTGGAAGCACTGAAAGACATAGGAATTAAATAAAAACAAATATAAAACAGCCTAAGAAAATTAAAAGGAAGATCAAAAGGGGTTTCATAAGAAAATAATTTGAAGACCATGGCAAAACATGAGTTAGAAATAACTTAGAAAACTTAATCAACAAAATAGGCAATTCTGAAAACTGAATTATGACTTGAATTAACTTCATTGAATAAAAGGAAGATAAAAAATAAGATTTTTTAAAATCAAGAGTAAAATTAATACAATGTAAGTTTACGTTTTGAGGTGGAAAAACCAATGAATAAAAGATAATATTTTTAACGCACAAGAAAGGTTTTCTCCTTATAGTAAAGGAAACTTAAATCTAAAAATCAAAATAGACCTATTCATTCTCTGAACAAACAATTTGATATTACCCATTAGTGTGTGAACTTCAAGAATAAGCACAGACTTCTTCAGCTGTACATAAGAATTACTTTTCCTACAGCACAAAGATGCGTGGCCTGAGCTGAGACTACTCAAGCCATCTTTGGATCCATGGAAAATTTAGCCCCTTCCTAAGGAATAGTGTCCCAGCACTGTTAGAGGAAGTCATAAAGTGCACTGATTTTTGCCATTCCCAATCATTTATAAGCAACCTCTGCTGACGCCATGGTGCCTCAGACAGTTGCTTTGTTTCTATTCTTTCAGCACGGCGGGCTGCTGTCTTTGGTAGCCAGGTTGAAATTCTCCTCCATCAGTCTCTCTGCTTCTTTCTCTCAAGGGGGATGATGAAGGTGTGATTCTCAGCACCCTGCGCAGGCACACATGGATTATCAGGAAAGGGATGACTGTGCATAGAGATCACATCTCTAAATATACAGATGCTCTAATGGCTACAGTTATTCTCAGATGTTTGTTTTCTGGTTCAGGGCTGCTGTGACTTCAGGCATTACTGCACTCAGGTCTTCTTAGGCTCCCAAATGTTTACAGAACACCCCACCCCTGCCTTTAGTCTAGTGTGCAAAGTTCTCCTACACCACCTCATCCCCAGCTTTCTTCCATACCCAACTCCATTTCCCTTCCCTCCCACTCTCTCCCACACCAATGCAACCCTGTCCCCCAGCCAGACTAATCTGCTTAAAGACACCTCAACAGGGCTCACACCGTTCTTTCTGTGAAAGTCCACCCCATATTTATATTCATCATTTAGTTCATAAATCACATCTTTGCAAACATTTTAATTCATTTGGGCAGGTGCCCCTTTCATTCACTGTATTCTGCTGAATCTACATACAACGCTGTTATAGTAGTCTTCACAGTGCACAGCACATTTTTCTTGGAAAGTCTAACCTCTCCTAGAGTCCTCCAGGGCAGGGACCGCTAGTGTCCTTTGGCTCCCTGAACCCTGACACATTGTCACATTGGAGGCCCTTGCAGGCAGCCATCAGGTGCTTGCTGAGTTGAGTGACTCCACTGAGAAAAAGACAGGTTACATAAGAGTCACAATTCTAATGCGTGGAAATGACTGCCTTCCGAACCAAGCTCCAAAGATCATAATATCAGGGTCCTTTTCACTCGGCTATAGTTCCTCACTGAAAAAATATTACTTTTTAAAGTTTTGTAGTTTCCTTTCTAAAAATCAAGTGAAACTCAAGTGTCAGCAAAAGATTGAAACCAAAGGGCATGAGGAGGAATGAATCTCAGCCCAGCAGCGTCTTGGCTTGGACCCTGCTGAGCCTCAGTCATTGGTGCTGGGCGAAGTCCAGATCCAACTGAGCTGTGATTTTTGCTTATTTTTCTTCCTGAAGGGTATGAATTGAAAAGAAAATAAATTACATGTTCACATACTTTTCAATGTCTTCTCACTTAGGGAGTTCACAGATGGTTTATTGCCCATCACTGGCGAACAAACAATTTTGGTGAAAGCTCATATCAATATCTATTGGGTTATAAGCCATACGATTTGAATCTCCTCTTGATGAAAAGCAAGATCAGTTTGGAGTGATAGATATCAGAATATTCAGAGAATGTGTTCAACAAACTTTTGCTTTCTCAGAAAGTGAGGAATAATTTCAAAATAAAAAGAATAGGCATTCAAGAAATGTTGAGTGACTACTATCAATGAAAGAAGAAAGAATTATGGATTATTTAAAAATTGTTTCCAATTTATCAAAATTAGATGATAATGATTTTTTCCTGTGTGTGTGTGTGTGTGTGTGTGTGTGTGTGTGTGTATGGTATGTGTGTGTTTTAGAGGGGGTTGGACCCAAGGGCATTCTACCTCTGAGCTTTACCTCCAAACTTTTTTATTTTTGTTTTTTTTTAAACAGGATCTTGCTAAGTTGCTGAGGCTGCCTTTGAACCTGCAATTCTCCTGTCTCAGCCTCCCAAGTACTGGGATATTAGGCACATGCCACCTTTTTAATTTTTGTTGGACAACTTATATCTTTTTTTTTATATATTTTTTGCTCCACGAACAGAAAATATTTTTATAACAAAACATTCTGGTTTGCTACACATTATTCAGGTGATCTCTGTTCTTTTGCAGAAGCCTGATGCTACTATTGAAATGCTCCTTTTTAAGTGATTCTTGCTAATTATTCAATTTTATTCCTATATTGGACACATAATAAGCTCCTAAGGAGTACAGAGTAACCTGGAAATATCGATTGATTTTTCCCTTCCAGACTTGGAAACCAGGTTTTAAGAGGTTTTGGCCAATCTAGATTTGAAGATGCATTTCGACAGATGCCTCCTCCACGGTATCACCATAGTTTCTAAACACTTTTGAGTTCTGATTTTTGTACAGTTCTAAAGCAGCATTTCCCACACAGATCTGTTGTGTGGTTTAAGTGAGGTGTGGGGACAAGAAGAAGAGCAAGCACAGGACCCACCTGCTGCACCTGCGGGAAGAGGTGTGAGTGCCAGTGGTATATGGTGAACCGTGTGGTTTGGAGGTGGTGGCAATCATTCATTGGGGTTTTCACCCTGCCACCTGCTCTTTGTGTATCAAAAATTCATATCTATCAAATACAGAATAAGTCCACTCATCTTTAAAATGCAGGTATCAATACCACTGTCACAAGACTGACACTGAGGCACTGAGCACACAAATTTGTACACAATAGGTATTTCCAAACATTAGTTTTATCTCTTTTTTTTCTTTTTTATATTTAACTTTTTATGTTCATTTATTGGTGCATTGTAAATTATAATTATACATTTTGATATATGTCAGGGTATGAACATCATTAGTTTTATCTCTATTGATGCAAGATCATTAACTCACCTAAAGTTAATAAGTGAACAGTGCGTTTTGTAAACCTTTCAGGCAAAAGTGAATTTTAATTTTGTCTTATTAATGGCATATACTGTTCTTTTACAAAGCCCTACATATATTTGTAAGTGGATGTCACTGCATATCATAATTTAAGATATGAGATATTTTAGGTCAAAAATAATAATTTAGGATGAAAAGTGAGATTTTTTAGGCTGAATTTGTTACTAATCATAGACTAGCTCTCAAACAATAAGTACTCCATCAATGCTTGCTGAATAAAGGAATAGTTAATAATCATATCTAGTCATATATTACTTTTACATTGGCTTGGGGGAAAGGATAAAAAAATCTTGGGAATAACCAGTTTATTACTCAATTTTTTTATACACCTCCTAAAGTGAACCAACCATCTCAGCTCCTAATGTCAGAAAGAAGATCCAAGTAAAAAAAGGTGAAAAGGTCATTTCTGAATAGACAAATATCTATGCTTTCTTTTAATTAAGTGTAACTTAGTTGTACTATGACTTAACTACCAGTCACGATGCAAATTTCAGGATTCCATAAGATGCAAAGCATGTTGACATTCAGGGCCTGTGTGGTGTGTGGAACATACTCACATGTTGCGAAAGAAGTGGGCGGAATAACATATACAAAAGGAAACGCATGGCTAATAAATACTGACTATCGGTGTTTGCCCGTTGGTCTCAGCTACTCCAGCAAATGGATGAAGATCTCCATGTGCTTGAACACACTCTGCCTAGAGAATGGCTTTTTTATGGCCAATCTCATTATAAAGTCATTTACAACTTGTATTTTACATTTACTTCCCAATAAAAATGCAGCCTTTTATACCTGACCATTCAGAAAAAGGAAATGATCATAAGTGTACCATCTTTTTCTCAGAGGATATTTGCTAGTATATTACCTAATTACAAACTTCTGACATTTATTAGAGTGACATATTTTCGAAGTAGATTTTTAAGAACCTAATGTGTGAAGTCAAAAGTACATTCTATTAATCTTCACCATCAGATAGTCCTGTCTATACTTTCATTTGATTTATATTTAAGATCTAGATATATTATACATATTGTTGATGAATATACCAGATAACTTTTATGTGATCAAACCTATAAGTAATTGGGATCACACAATCACTGAAAACTCAATATAGTTAGAATGATTTCGCTCTCTTCAATGGTTTCTAGTACTTATTGATTTTACTTGGATATATTTTGTTCATGAGAAAGTCTATAGGTTGATTGGCCATATGAAGTGTTTCTAATGAGAACTGTGGTATAGATTTCTATCATTTCTTTTAGAAACTTTCTTTGGGGATTATCAATATGCCCAGACAAAAAGATTCTGCGGTAGTTAAGGATGACTCTGACTACAGCAGACTAATGAGATAAAATAGTATCCTAAGACATGCCACAGCCTAATTAAGCTTGAGTCTTACAGCTTTACTCCTTTAGAGGATTTAACAGTGGATGTCAGGCAAACCCTAAATTTAATTCCTGGTGTAAAGTTTTTCTAAGAAAATATTTTTGGTGGTGATTGTAGATTCAAATGCAGCTATGATAAATAATAAACAGAGACTCATTTTCTGATGGTAACATCTCACACAAAATAGTAGTCAGGAAATTCACATTGATATTTCCCACTCACCTTCAGGTTTCACCAGTTTACCAATTTTACTTGTACTAATGGTGTGTGTGTGTGTGTGTGTGTGTGTGTGTGTGTGTGTGTGTGTGTGATTTTAGGTCAATCTATGACTCTAGGATGTGGAGATGTATGAACCAACAATATAATCAGACATTAAAGACATTTCTCAGGCATTGATTTTATAAACAAAACTATCTACCTCCCATCCCTCTTCTGTAACCTCTGGTTCTTACTAAACTATTTTCCATTTCTATAATTGGAAAATGAAAAATATAAATGGAATAATGCAGTGGCATGACAGATTTATAAACATGTATTTCATTTTCTTTAGAGCAATTATAAAAGGTACTGCTTTTGATTCCAGTTGACACAGCCTTGCTCTGTGATTGTTCTGAACTGTGATTATAGAACTGTGATTATTTTATATGTGTTGAGTCTATATCCTATAAATTTACCAAATTCTCTTATTAGTTCTAGATTTTTGTAGAGTTCTTAGAATTTTGTTTTAAAGACAATCATGTCATGTACAAATGAAGAAAGTTTTATTTCTCCATTTCAAATATGCATGATTTATTTATTTTTATTTCTCTTGCTTAATATGTTGGCAAGAATTCCAGCACTTTTTGAAAGATAATTGTAAGAAGATCTATCCTTTTCTTATTCACAATATTATGGGGAAAAACTTTAGATGTTAATTGTTAAATCATAGTAGCTATAGTTTTTTGTAGATGTTCTTTATAATGTTAAAAAATTCTCATTTCATAGTTTATTGAGAGTTTTCTCTAAACATAGTTGAGTTTTGAGTTTTGTCCAAAATTTTCTGCATATGTTTCTGTGATAATTCTTATTCAGCCTATTTATAAGACTATTCATGCTGTCTGTTTCATCTTGGCTTAATTTTGGAAGCTTGTGATTTCAAAATATTGGTCTGTTTCTACTAAACTGCTGAATTGATGACATAAAGGTATATGTAGTAGCCCCTTTGTTTTTTCTTTAGTATAATATCTTTGTTTTCATTAAGTTCTCTGTATTTTTAAATTTTCTTTGAGCTTCCTTCTTTGGCCCATGGATTATTTGGATGTGTGTTTATTAATTTCAATTATTTGTATATTTCTAGCTTAAAAATTATTAATTTCTGATCGATTCTATTATGGCCACAGGGCATGACTTCCTTCCTTCCTTCCTTCCTTCCTTCCTTCCTTCCTTTCTTCCTTCCTTCCTTCCTTTCTTCCTTCCTTCCTTGGATGAGGATGTGATCTAGCTTGCTAAATGTTTCATGGGCTTTTGAAGAAAAGCATGCACCTGCTGTAATTGGGTGGGCTATTCCAAATGTGTGTTTAGATTATCTTGGTTGACTCTATTTCTTCAGTGATCTATATCTTTCCTGATTTCCTGTTCAGTAGCTCCTTCAACTGCTGAGAAGCCCCTCAGAGTAGTTGTACATTGGTATATTTCTCTTTCATGTTTTGGCTGATCTTGATCTTTCTGTTTGGACCCTCCAGACACCACTGGTGAGAGTCTCAGTTCACCCATGCTAGCCCTCCAGCAGAGCAGTAGCCTGGGGAAAGGAGCAGCTCTCCACTTGGTCTCATAAAACTTCAGATGGGGTAATTTTTCTCTATTAGTGTTTTGTTTGACTTGATCATATATTGCCACAAATATTTTCTCCTTTTTGTCTACCACTTCCCCAATCCTTTGGCTAAACAGCAAAACTTTCTTGGAAATTTTTCTTATGTACCTGCTGACTGTTCCAGTTTGGCGGCTTTGCAGCTCCCTGTGAAGAATGTATGGCGGACAAGAAGAAAACCAAGGAGACTAACCTCCATGTCATTTAAGTCACAAGACACATTGGCAGACACATTTCTTCTTTCCATCTTTCAGAGTCTTTCTGAGGATGTTTGCATTATGTCCAGGAGTGTGTGTGTGTGTGTGTGTGTGTGTGTGTGTGTGTGTGTGTGGTTTTTGCTAGAGTATTTATTTGTTTTTTGTAAGAGTGAAGACTTGGGACAAATAGTGTTACTTTATCTTGACCTGAAAAATGGACTCTTTTAAATCAGTGTTTACCTCTTCACATTCTGTTTAGTTTTGTTTTATTTGACAGGTTAAGGGTTATAGATATCATTGGCATAAGGGACCCTGTCCTTCTGCACATGTTTGACTTTCTCCATTTCTTTTCAGTCCCTCTTCTAAGCTCTGTGGTATAAATTCTTTTCAATTGTAATGTTCAGTAATCCACGGATACCAGGAAAGTCCTGTCTGTTCAACCTCTCACTTTGAAGTTACAAATAAATTGAGCACATTATCTTCCTTCCAAGATACTGCAGGCAGGAATTTCAGCAAGCGATTTCCACTGCAGTAAGGTATCTCCATCATGCCAGCCTCCACTATGGCTTTCTTTACCACCTGCCAACTAGTCGTTAAGCTGGTGCCTCACAGTTTAGAATTCTATTACAGAAACACAAATCATCAAGAGCCAACTTCTAAATTAATCAGGTAATAAACAAGTCCCAGAACTCTGCGTTTGAAAACAACATGATACCTGGAGAACAACCATCAGGAAACTGTTCCATGACATCTTCCTCTTAGAGCCCAGACACAATGACCAATATACTGAAAGTCCCTTTGTCTTTGTGACAGAAACAAGGAATTCTCAGTGCACCACCTGCAGGCTCTTTAACCTCCAGCCTGTAAGAGGAATGGCACAGATTGCATGTATTGGATCACATTAAGTTTGAATGGGGAACTTTAATCCTACCACAGTTGGCAAAAAGCAAAAATCACTATGAGCAGGCTTAGTGATTTAACTTCCATCATGACAGAAAGAAAGAACTCTTGCATTGTCTGGGGATGCCCTAGTTGAAGCTTTATGCCATCTCTAGACAAGACTTGAGGGCTGTTGTCTTTGGAGTTGGAATGACTTTGTTCAAACCATAGGAAGAAGGATGGTTGTGGGCAGTGGTTAGTAATAAGGGGTGGGGTCTGCCAAATACCACTAGTTATTTGGAAATGCTCCTTATTAAACAAAATTTCAATTTGAGTCGGGGAGAAAATATTCTAGTTAATAATAGGAGGAAGATGACTGTATGTACTAGTAGTGGATAAGTGTTGCCTTCAGAGTCACCAATATTATATTACTGAGTAGGGTCTAATTAAGCTATCAAGAGCTGTATTGATGGTGCACACCTGTATTCCCAGTACTTGGAGGAACACAGGTTCAAGGCCAGCCTCAGCAACATAGCAATACCCTAAT
Organism: Glis glis; assembly: GCA_004027185.1. Taxonomy (NCBI): domain Eukaryota; kingdom Metazoa; phylum Chordata; class Mammalia; order Rodentia; family Gliridae; genus Glis; species Glis glis. The sequence continues at coordinate 35,503 of PVJS01005430.1, read as the reverse complement.
GAACTTAGGGAAACCCTGTTTCAAAAGTAAAATATAAAACAGGGATGAGGGTGTGGTTGTGTAGCTTGGAGATAGAATGCCCTTGGGTATATATAGAGAGAAGATATATTGAGAGAGAAAAAAAAATATATATGTAGTATATATATATGTAGTATATATATATACTACAAAATATATATGTAGTATATATATATGGAGAGAGAGAGAGAGAGAAGAAGAAACTATTAAGAAACTACTGACTTTTTCAATATTGATTCTTTTTTCCTCTAGAGATGAAGTAATATTTTTGTGATCATGAAGATTAAATTAACCCACTATATAGCTGATCTAAATATAGAAATGCCAGGGTACATGATAGTACTGGGAGTCACACACTTATTATTGTATTGCCAAGACTGAGACTGCTCTTAATATGTGAAAATGTAAAAATGTAAAGTATTAAGCCACCTTCTCTCAACTTCAGTTCCATGCAGCTGGATATAAACTAAGTTTATCTGATAAAATAAAGGAATCTTTATACAATATTTAGTCAATCTAACAAACTATATGAATACATAGAATATATCAAAGTCTTATCTATCTGAGATGGAGAGACAGAAATTATATAATTTGTACAAAATTGACAACTAGAGAATGACAGACCAAATAATGGAGATCCAACTCTTAAGCTACAAAACATGTTCTTTCTGATGCAATTAAATGCTTGATACGATTTCATTGTGAAATACTGACTATCTTCTTCATTGAAATTTTTCAAAAGTGTTTGAAAACTCATAGGGATACATAATGCACAGACCAAATCTTTCTTATTTCTATCCCCTTGCATTTTCTCATAATTGTGAATAGACAACTATTAAATTATAAACAGTAGAGTATGTCAACGCCTCATCAGAATTGGAGCAATCCCCCAAACAATGTGCCATTAAATATTAGAATCATTGAAGAGATTTTAAGTCTCCTAAGTGTTCCCAGTGCCATACAAGATGTGAGGTTCATTGTCAGGAAAGAAGGGGGACCAACGTTCTCATTCTTTTTTTTTTTTTTTTGCAGTACCAGGGATTGAACACAGGGGCGTTCTACCTCCGCGCTACGCCCCCAGACCTATTTTTTATGCTTTATTTTGAAACCGGGTCTCACGAGGTTGCGGAGGGCCTCACTAAGTAGAGAGAGAGAGAGAGAGAGAGAGAGAGAGCGAGAGAGCTGAGGCTGGCCGCGAACCCGGATCCTCCGGTCTCTGCCTCCCAAAGTACTGGGATTACAAGCGTGCGCCACCATGCCCGGCTATCCAACGTTCTCATTCTAAGGAGCAACTGCACCACGAGGTAGTTCCACAGTCACAAGCAAAACTTCAATGACCAGAGTCCTCGCTGCATTCTGTGCCACATGAAGCTCTTGGTCCTCTGCCACCCCAGCCCTCAGGCGTCCAGTGAACAGGACTGCAAGACATCGGTTTGCAGACAGATGCTGGATCCACTTTTCAGTCCTTTGCTTCTATTTACTTCCACACCACAAACCAGGCCTTCTGTTTGTGTTTCAAAGCCCTTGTCCGCAAATTATCAGTTTCTCAGTAGCATAAGCTCTAGTTCATATAATTGATCACTAACAGAAAGACAATGGGGAGAGTCAGAAAATCAAGACCAGGGGAGGACCTCCTGTCCTGGGGACACGACAGTCGCAACTGGACTTGTTGGGGTGGGGCAAGATTGACTCTGCGGAAGTCAGAAGCATGATGTTTCCTGCTCTGCTTTTCCTAAATTATTTCAAAGATACAGAGGCTTATGCATGACCCCCATTTCTCAAGAAAAGTACATTGTCCTCCAAAGAAGAGTAATTGGGTGGTATGCTCAGTAAGTGCTTTAAACCACTACTCATTTTTAACTTGTTAAAATTCATTCGAATAAAAATGAATGCTTTTTTAAAGTCACATCCATTATAAATTATTTGAGACATTTGACAGTACTAATAATTTCAACTAATCTTTTCATCTTGAACCAGTTTATAAATTATTAAGTAAACAGGATATATTTACAAAGTCTTATATCTATGAAAAGCAACAATTTTCCCTTTTCTGTTCACTTATAAATCCTTAATCCACACAAAGGGTCGAGAAATGCTCCCAGCCTTAGGAAGACCTGAAAGTATCTTAAATGCTTCCTTTTCTCCAAGTTATTCAATCTCTCTTTCTTCAAGTCATTAAGTTTAAAAATAACTCTTCATTTCTTAGCCATGCATGCCTAAATAAATGAGGATTGACCTTGTTTTATGTCAACCCTAAGTTTTAAAATTTAAAAGAAATTTAAAAGGCTTATTTCTCAAATCAACTTTGATATGACATGTTTAAGAAAAACACACATTTAGGTAACAGCCGTAAAACTCCTAGATATTTTCTTGATACAGTAATAATTAGATTGCCATACAGAATCACAAAATAATTCACTTGTAACATGAAGACTTTATGGTTGATGTCATTAAGGTCTTGATAGCTTTCCAACCTTGAAAGGACAGTAAGGAACAGGGGGAGTTGGAGATATCTGTGTGAATTAGAAAGAAAAATACATTTGGACCAATGCCAAAAACATGGTCTTCAGAGTAATATGGGTATGGATTTGCATCCATCTTCAGTCCTCTTTAACTGATTACATATAAGTATTTTATCATACCCTGCAGTTTAATTTCTTCATGTGTTGAATGAGAATAATTTGAAGCACTTTGCACTAGCACCGTTTTCTTTCCAAAGTCATACTCTCACCATTAATTTACTCTTGCATTATGGGGAAAAATGGTTCACCTTTAATTACAGGTCCTGCTTTCAATCCATCCACACTCTTCCTCTTCCACTCAATCCTACTGTTGGGCAAAAGATACCTGATACCTGTAGAAGAAGGGAGCACGTGAGTATGTAAAGCATCTTCCCACCATATGCAAATTGCACCAAACATAAATCCCTTTCCAAGACCCACCCCCCCAACCAGTTTGGGAATGAAAAACATCTTGTGTTTTACAACTACATGCAAAAATATGCAACTTTATAAAAAAGCAGTGCCACAAAACCTTTTCCTTAACAGTTGTCTTATGTAGTCCAGCAGGGTTTATCACAGTGCTGATAATAAAAGCAAAGCCAGGCTCATTTCCAGTCACTTAATGAGTTTTCCCAGCTGCTATGAGTAGCAAAGTGTCCTTAAATAGGAAGATAGAGCTACTTTGAAAACATGTGCTGATTTTTATCTCCCGACTAGTCATCTGTAGTGCATACTAACACGTTTTCTCAGATGGGGTTTTTATAGCATGTAAGTTATGACCATAGAGAAAGTACATTTCCTCACAGTGCGACTGGCTTTCCCATGTTTAAACAAGCTGTCTCACATCTGATATCGGGGTGGTTTTGAATAACCACCTACAGGTCATGTGATAAAGCTGCACTAGCTACATTATTACCAATTACAAGCATTATTTTTCAACTGCTTTCCTAATTTAACACTCTTTCTCCTTCCCCTAGAAATGCCCAAACATAAAAGGGAGCAATAAATACTTCAGGCTATAATAAAAACTTAATTTGCTCATTCTAAATGTAAATTTACATAGATTGCTGAGATAAAATTGACATTTTAATTATAGATTGCAAAGGAGAGAGGCCATATTTCATTGAATATTTTCAAGTTATTGCATTTAAATGGCATTGCACACAGAGTGGCCCAATCAGTCATTCCTGGAGGCTTGATGATCTTGGATAAATGTGGAAATTTGCACTTCTAAATAATTAGTTTAAGTATCATTAAGCTTTTTAAAGCCCATTTCTGCTTATTATAGTTTACATATTAAAATGTATTTACTGGGGTTTGAGATTATTTCAAATGTGAGAGAAAAATTCCAGGCAGTAGACTAAAATTATGCTAAGCTACAAGTTTCTCAACAGATGGAAACTTCAACCTGCCGACCTATCTGACTGTGATACCTTTCCCAGGGTCCCTGTGGCCACTCTTCTATTACACTGTGGAATAGAGATACTGTGAGAAAGTTTCCCCAGATTCATTGGTAGTGGGTCAACAGAGCTCCTCACATTGTCCTGGCCAAAGTTAACCTTGAAACTCAGGTGAATTCACTTTGCTGGTGCACTAAAGATAACAAGGCCTTCATGTTATGGACAGTGTAAAGCCGTGGAATCCAGGCATTCTTGCCAGTGGGTGAGCGTTCATGCTGCAGCTCCTCTACCACCACACATGTGGCCACTCCTCCTGCCAGGGTCTACTGTGGCTTTGTCCCCCTCTCTCTAGTGACATGATTAAGCTGTTAGATATTTTGCCTAGAAATTGCTAAACAAATCGACAGCATCTTAAAAGGAGAAGAATGTTCATTTGTAGGGAAGGCAGACTGGAGGTTTCCAAAGCTAAGTTTTATAAAACTAGCCTGAAGTAGCTAATGGTTTTTATAACAAGATGCATTTTAGTCCATCATAAGCAATTTCATCTTCTCATTTATTCATTTTTACTTGCTAAATACTCTCAGCTCTCCCACGATGCCATTGTATCATGAAGAAAAAGGAAAGTTCTCCAATGAACTGCTCAGTGGATTTTATTATGAACTGTAAATCCTTAATACATTTTTCTCTGCTGAAGGACTTGTCAAGTTAAAAATAACTGAGGCTTACATCATATCCTTATCATCTATTAATATAAGCCTGGTGAACACATCCTGTCACTTTACATTTAAACTAAACGAAAGTGAGTCTGGCATCAAATATGTAGAAAACATTTGGCTTCCAAATGACACTGTACGTATTCCAAAAAACAGTCATGGATTTAAAATATCACATTAAATTACTTGAGGAAAACTATCCGGCAATGAGAAAATAATCACAGGAACTGCATAGAAACTACTGGGAGGAAAGATTTAATATTTTTATTATACTTACAAAATAGACCGTATGTGTTATATACAAACCTGAGAATATAAATTCTTAAACTTTTACCTATGGAACCCAAAAGATAAGAGTTTTAGCCCAACCAATCATACAATAATTGTATGCATTTATATGAAGGTTAATGTAAATTTTCTTAATCCACCACAAAAGTATATTAATTTAAAATATGCACTCAACCCATAAAACAGGCTTCAGAGTTAAAACATCTAAAGCAGTACACAGAATGGGGAAAATATGTGCTCATCACATATCTGATGGGAGATTAATACTCAAAGTATAGAGAGAACCCTTAAATCTTAACAACAATAATCCCCAACCAACCCCATTCAAAAATGAAGAAAGGATTTGAATAGACATCTCACCAAAGAAAATGTACAAATACTCTTGAAACATATTTAGAATTCCTAATCACTAAAAAAACAAATCAAAACCAAAATGGGATCTCATTTCATACCCATTAGGATGGCTGTTGTCAAAATTACACAAACAAATAGACAATAAGAACCATTGGTGAGGAGGTAGAGGAAAAGGGCCCTCGTGCATAGGTAGCATAAATGTACAATGGTGTAGACACTACAGATAGTATTAAAAGGTTAAAAATATAGTCCAGCAATTCTACTTGTAACTAAATGCCTACAAGAATTGGAGGCAGTGCCTCAAAGAGATATATGTATACCCATGTTCATAATAGCATTATTCACAATAGCCAAAAGATAGAAGCAACCCAAATACCCATTAATGGATAAATGGATAGGTAAAATGTAATATACATATGCAATGGTACATTATTCAACCTTAAAAAGGTAGACATTATTACACATATTATAACATGGCTGAAGCAGAAAGACATTATGCTAAGCCAAATAAACCTATCTCAAAAGGATAGGTACTAAACGCTTTCACTCATATAAGGTTTGTAGAGTGGTCAAATCTATACAAAAGGTTGGTTAGTAGGGGTCACTTTTGAAAGTACATACAATATGAAATTTTTGCATAATCTGGGTCACAAAGTCATAGCACATAGAAAGAATTGAAATAACACACAGCATTTCCTCTAATAAAATTGTATTCAGATAAATTCCAGCAACATAATGACAACTTAGAAATTTACCAAAGTAAAGTACACAAATCTTAGGTGCACAGGGTGACACAAAGCGGGCTGAGCCCCAGAAAATTGCTACCCAAGTTATGAGGTGGAGCCAGACTTATCCCCTCTCCAGCCCTTCCACCCCTTGGCCTCCCCTTCATTTAAATATTGGCATCCCCTCTGTCTTATCAACACTGTTGTTCTTATGTTTAACCACCATCCTCTACCAGCATTCTCAACATCACTGTTATTAGCATATTTGTCCTTCTTGGGCGTGCGCTGCACATAACATATTTTCCCAAGGGCACTATGGAAATTCCAGGCTGTTATGCCTGGAGTCTGACGTGTCCCCCGAAGACCCTGTGCTAATAACTTGGTCCCCAGCTTGTCATGCTGCTGGGAGGTGGTGGAGCCTTCAAGAGGTGGGACCTAATGGGAGGAAGTTTGAAGGGGATATTGGGACACTGGCCCTTCTTTCTTCCCTTCACATGTTTACTCTGTGAAGTAAACAGCTTTACTCCATCATGGCCAACAACCATGAACTGAAACCTCTGAAAGCGTGAGCCAAGTAAACCTTTCTTCCCTGTACGTTGTTTGTCACCACCATGGAAAGCTGACTAAAAGTCCCAGTGTGAGCTTTTAACTAATGCTTCATGAGTCTTTTCTTAGAAATATTTCTGAAATCATAATGGAATCTTCCTACCTCTTCTTTCACTAGAACCCTTATCATCTCATAACTGCATGCTCTTATTTCATAAGTGAATATCATCTTGCATTTTCTCGAGAATGGCAATTTCTTAAAATTTTATTCTTATGCCTCTAAAATGTATGTTTAAAGATGTACTTATAACCCAAGTCTTTAGAAAAAAAATTTCTTTTTTTTACTCCTGCCATGGTTTTTCCTGGCTCCCACGTGGATACATTTGCATTCATCCCTGGAAAGAGTCTGTCCAGAATACTTGCTTTCCAACAGACGAATATGTGGCTACGTACCTGTATTACACTCCAACCTCACATAGTCCTTCAAGGAATTCTGCTGTGCACATCCTCAATCTCTTTTGTAGGTTAATGGGTTCTCATTTATTAGAACTCTGCAGGGCTGATTCTTCCTGTCTTAACTGTTTCCCTGACACTTTATATTGATGGAGCATGTAAAATCCTCCAAGCCCTCCCACCAGAGGCCTCCTCTTTTTTCTTTCATCATTTTATTTCTAGCAAATTTACCTCCCAGCATATAATGCACTATCACTATTCCACATCTCTGTACTTTCTGGTTTCAGATATTTGAAGTTCCTTAGTAGAAGCTTCAATGAAGCTCCTGAGTAGGAGTTTCCAATGAATAGGGACAGACAGAGCTATATAGGATTTTTCCCATCAAGGTATAGAGGTTGAGTTTCCCCCTTGCCTTCAAACTGTCCTATTACCAAGGGCCTATTCTAGATATCTGTGGAGAAACATTCCTGGAACCCCTGCAGATACCAAAATCTGTGAGTGCTCAAGTCTCTCATATAAAATGGTACAGTATTAACATAAGCTAGGCACATCCTCCCATACACTTTAAATCATTTTTTAAATTTCTTTTATTAACTAATACAATGTAACTTCTATGTAAATCATTGTTAAACTATATTATTTAGGGAGTAATGACAAGGGAAAAAGTCTCTGCATGTTCAGAAGAGATGCAATTATTATTTTTTTTTTTTGCTAATATATTTGGTCCATGGTTGGTTGAATTAGTAGGTGCTGAGCCAGCATGTTCAAAGGGTGAACTCCACCAATCAGAACCAATCAAACAAACATAGCCAAGATTCATTAATGAAGTTATACGACAGTGGGAGTCACTTGCCCAAAAGCACTTCGAGAGTTCCCAGGCTAAAAACATGGATTGATCTATCCAGGTGGAAATAAAATTCCTGGAGGGTAAGTGGACTCCCAAGAGAAAAAAAAAAAAAAAACACCTTCTGTGCTATTGGGGGAATTTGCAGTGAAATCCACGAACAAGCCCAGGATCTCAGGAAGCCTTCTCAATCAATAGAAAGACCCACCAGAAAATACATTTATGTTCCCACCAGCCAAAGAATCACAGCTGCTACCCACACTCTGAAGTACAAATGCATAAACACAGACCAGAAGCCGCAAGAACACAGCACTGTGAAAGAGAGAGACTGAATTAAGAGGTGATGGATGTTGGAGACCAGTGTATATTTCAGGCAACGGTGGAGCACTTCATGGGCGACGCCCTATTGACGACCTCCGGGGTCCACAAATCACCTGGGGGCCAAGCAGACATAAGCCCAGGTGTGCAGAAATTGATAGGATTTTTTCTGCCAATCGTCCTCGAAAAACACCATTCTATTTCTTCAGAGTTTATGAAAAATAAAATCGAAACATGTTGTCAAAATGTGTTCCTTTGAATCTGGAGCTTAGCATTTGGGTTTCAGCAATGGAGCAAAATAGGTCCTGGCACTACTTGATTCTTCCAGAGCTCAGTTGAATCACTTCCTTCTCAGTTGGCAAAAAAGAGGTCATTGTAAGCGGGTGGACTTTTGACAGGCCAGTAGTGTCCACATAGAGGTCATGGAGAGGCACGGGCTGGTGGGAAAAGTTCATTTGTTACTGCCAGGGGCAAAGCTAAGCACCACATTCCCCCTTTTCTTCTCTATTTCCTGTATTGGCTTGCAGTAACTTTAGTTCGAGGCCCAGATTTGGCTCCCGTAACAAACAAACACTTAACCACAGATTCCTGGCTACCTACACATGTGTTTGATATGAGCAGTAATATTTGCTGTTCTTTCTCTGCCCCAACAGTGTGATTTTCCTGAAAACCTGCCCATCTTACAGGATGCGATTCAAGTCTTCAGCAAATGGTCAGCTTATTACAGCAACTTGTTATGTTTCCTATGTATTCCCAATGTAAAAATAACGTTGCCAGATCCCTGGCTGGAGTCTCTACCCACTGAATGCCAAGATTAGACAGCTGGTTCTCTTCAGAGAATCCCTCCTGCCTTGGGTCCTCCTGCAGTCAAGTAGTTTCCAAAATGTACATTCTGCCACTCATGAATGCCTTAGCAGGTCCAATTTCTGCTTAGTAAGGAGTTTTTCAGTTGCATGTATGTCATTGTGAACAAGATTTACATTATGATGTGAGACTGGAATGCACCAATAAAAGCATATTTAAAAAAGTAATTTGAATCATGTGAACCACTTCTACAGTACTCAAGGTGCGTGGTCCAGTCTATTCATTTGCACCCCAAACCACAGTGAGACTCTAGTTCTTGAGGGATCACATGTCCCCAGGTTAAGTGAGGCTAGGGAGATGAATGAACAGATTTCCAGTACAAGTGGAAAAATGTTATTTTTAGAGTTACAGAGAAACCTACCTAGGTAAGACCTAGAAAACGAACAAACAAACAAAAATTAAAGGTGTTACTTCTTGAACATGTAAAAACTTTGGAAGAGATGGACTCGGAGTTTTTCTTTTCATCTCAAGTCCATCGGGTAAATTTTCATACAGTTCTATAGGCACAGGCTACTTTGGGAGGTTTTTTTTTTTTGGTGTATATACTTTTCAGGATCAAGCAGGTATTCATACAGTACAGGTCAAAGCAGCACCATGCTTTTCTACTTTCCAGTGCTAGACTTGCCAACTATTAAAGGAATTTCACACGTATACAATTTGAAGTAAAATATAATTTTGGACTTTGAGTGGGTCTTTTAGTTTCACATGAAAAATATACTAATCCTCACCCTAAACTTTTATGAATTAATTGCAGTTAGAGATGATAGTTGTATGAAAAATTACTCAATGGCATTTTAAAAATAATCTACAGGGACTAAATATGGTTTAAGCCATGAATGCAATTGCTAATGGTATGTTTGGGAAATTACTTCTATAATACTTCAAAATAACAGATATATTTCATTATCTCAGAAGTCATTCAATGCAATTAAATGTCTTTTCTGATTCAAATAATATGCAAAAATCTTCCAAAGATAGTGCAGTGGTACTTCCTTTTCATAACAAGGAACTTATATTTTCAACCATTATTATTTTATATGACAAAATCTTAGAGACAATACTTTTAAATTTGGCACCATTACTGACTGCTAATATTATTATTATTTTGAATTTTCTGAAATATGTAATCAAGAAATAGATATGGAATGACCGTGGGATATATGATTATTACAAAGAGGATGGAAAATAATAGTTAGACTCAGATAATGGCATTGTCAATCTGGAAAACACAGGAAATTATATAATAATTTAATATAACAAGTGAAAAAATATCCTAACATAAAAATTACTTTAAATCAGACCTCATTGTCTATAAATGATCATTTGTTAGACATTAATTCCAGAGTTTAGAATTTTATTATTATAGTTCTCAGCATTTCTGTTTTCAATTTGGCATCAGAAATATCCATGTAAATGCTGAGGCAGTTTACAATCTTAATGAAGCTACCTAGGGTAATTGCTAATAAGATATCTTTTTGTCCTCAATAGCAGCTGCATTTTCTAACCAATTTTCTCTTTTAGTATAAGTAGAAAAAATTCTTTGAACATCTCTAACTCAGTATGTTAGAGCATTTCTAAAACTTTTATGAATACTTCTTGAAAGGCAAAAATCAAACACCCTACGCCCTCCTATTCTTTCTTCCCTTTTTATAGTATGTAAGATGCTGGAATGTTACTGTTTAAATATTTCATGTGATAAATAATTTAACTAATACAAGTTCCAGAAATTGAGATAGCTTTCTTTGCTAGTCTGGTACAAGCTAATGCAAACAGGTGATTAACTAAAGTCATGATGTGTCTGGGTAAATGCAACATTTAAAAGTGATGAGATACGTATTTTTTAAAAATTATTTTCTGTTTACACAACCCGAACTCTGATATTTAGAAAGTGTCAGTGTGCAGGTTCAGCTTGCTCTTTAAACTCTTGTATTTGAGCAGAGCTGCAACAGATATTTTAAAACTCTGACAGAAAACCCATAAGGAGCAACATTCTGGAAGCTGCAAGTGATAAAGGAAAACATGCATCAAAGGAAAGTCCTGGAAGAGCAGGGGCTGCTGTGCTGGCTTCCAGTCTCCCTGCCACTCCAGTAGGAGAGCCAGCGAGGCTTGGATGAGTCTGCAGAAAGGCAAAGGGCCACTGCTTTGGGTACATGATGGTTACCTTTGGGACTCATTATTTCCTTAGGAGAAAAGAGGAAAGCTATTTCCAACTGGAGGTGTGCACTAGCGAGCAGCACTAATTTGAAGTTTGTTGCTTTGGCTTCATGATGAAAGAAAAAAATAATGATGAAATGATAAAATCGCATTACCCAGGTTCTTTAGAGTAAAAGACAACAGACATGAGAGGAATCTATCAGCTCTCTGCAATCACTCAGCCCACGACGTGTGCTTCCAAGGCACTGCGGGGAGCATTCACTGCACCTTATGACCACGCATGCGGAGAAAAAGCTTGCAGATTGAAAGAGAAGGAAAAGAAAAACTCTGAACTGCCAAAGGGATATTTGCATAACCAAGTAAGTTTTCTAGTTACTTCCATGCCTACTGTTGAGCTAGGCCCCCGCGGGATACCAACAAGTAGGAGGCTCCTCGGCATGGCAGGAACACTCTGTTATTTGGGAACATATGTCATGCATGAAGCAATGAAGTGGAAATGCACAATGAGTGATGGGGACAATAATTGAATACAGAGGTGGGGAAATGAACCCAGAGGTAGGGAGCCGCCAGCAAGTGCTGTCTGAGAGAGGATGCTGTGAGAACACTTACAGGAAAAGTTGATTTGTTCACAGGCTCACTCTGTTGCTTTTAGGAACATGATTTTATGAGTCGTTTTTTAATTGGAGTGAAATTACTAGCTGCTTCTAAAGGAAAACAGAGCGATATAAGGCAATAAAACATTATACTTAGGACAATATGATGTACTTTGTATATTTAAAAAATATGTTTAAGAAATATTACAGAAAAACGACTAGGGTAGTACAGAGAGTCCTCATCCATCCCTCATCCAGTCCTCTCCTTACTCTTTCACTTTAGTAGGGTGCATTTGTCACAATTAGGGAACAAATACTAACTCATTTTATTGATCAAAGTCTATACTTTATTCTGATTCCCTTAGCTTTCCTTAATATTGTTTTTCTGAGTCAGGACTCCAGCCAGGATTCCACTTTGCAGTTAGTGTATATGCCTCCTCAGGCTCCCATTGCCTGTGACCATGTCTCAGACTCTCCTTATTTTTGATGACCTTGACAATATTAAGGAGGACTTGTCAGACATTCTGTAGACCACTCCTACATTGGAATTCGTCTGATATCTTTCTCATGATAAGAGAAAATGATAATGATTATGGCTTTTGGCAAAGAAGAGACCAATGAGGTAAAATCCCATTTCCAGGACATTATATCTATCAAGTTTATGTACTATCAACCTGACATATGACTGTTGATTTCAACATTGATCACCTGCCTGAGGTTCATCAAATTTCTCCACTTTGAGATTACTCTATTTTCCTCCCTTTGCATTCTTCACTACTTGGAAGGAAATCACTATCCACAGCCCATACCTGTAAGAGTTTGGACCATGCTAAAGGTGTGTTCACCATCCCGTATTGCTATTAGGAGGTTGTGGAATCTTGAGGAGGCAGGACCTAGTAGGAGGAAGTTAGGTCATTGGGGTCATGCCCTTGAAGGAGATATATTGGGAGCTGGTCTCTTCTCTTCCTCCTCCTGTCCTCCTCCTCCTCCCTCTCCTCCTTCTCATCCTCTTCCTCTTCTTCCTCCTCTTCCTTCTTTTCCTCCTCTTCCTCCTCCTCCTCCTCCTCCTTCTTCTTCTCTTCCAAGCCACCATGAAGCAAGCAGCTTTGCTCTACCATGCACTTCCCGCCATGATGTACTGCCACACCACAGGTTCAAAACGACAGGACCAAGCAATCATGGACTGAAACCATGGGCCAAAGTAAATTTTCCTCCTTATGAGTTGTTTATCTCAGGTATTTTGTCACAGCAAGACAATGCAGCACGTAGGGTTTGATAGTACATAAAGTAGATAGAATGATAAAATGGTATGTTACCTCATTGGTCTCTTCTTTGCCAAAATCCATAAACATTTTCTCTTATCATGAGAAAAATATCGGACAAATTCCAATGAAGTGGTATCCTATAGAATACCTGTCCAGTTCTCCTTAAGATAAACTTGAGTTTATTGCAGTTTCTTTCATTTGAATTCATTGTTACAATGATGATTCAAATCTCCTAGTCTTACTTTCCTTTAACTGTCCACTCCAATGGTAAGAAATCTAAGCCTAATCATGTGCCTAATCTGAGCCTATTTATTTGTTCAATTCCACTATGCACAGTGTTTTCAGAGTTGTTAATCTGCACACTTAGAAGAAACAATCTTATTTACTAGAATATAATGTTTTCAGGCGCCGGGTGTGGTGGCGCACGCTTGTAATCCCAGTACTTTGGGAGGCAGAGACCGGAGGATCCGGGTTCGTGGCTAGCCTCAGCTCTCTCTATCTCTCTCTCTCCCTGTCTCTCTCTCTTTCTCTACTTAGTGAGGCCCTCTGCAACTTCGTGAGACCCAGTTTCAAAATAAAGTATAAAAAAAAAATAGGGCCAGGGGTGTAGTTCAGAGGTAGAACCCCTCTGGGTTCAATCCCTGGTACCACACACACACACAAAATCTTAGAGTATAATGTTTTCGTATAGTTCTTCTTGGATTTAGTCATCCAGATGTCATTGACTTCCAAAACTAGTCAGGACTTGCATGCACCCCCAAACACCCCCCATTCAGTGAGGCTGCACCTGTAATACAGTTAAATTCTTTGGTCACATTCTGAATTCCCTTCTGAAACCCTGCATCCTACTACATGTTATTGATCTGTGGTTTTTCACTAATCATTGTACAAACTTCTACAACCTGCTTACATGTGAGGGGAGCCCACTTAAAGTCAAACCATTTATTAAATGGATCAGCAGAGAAAAGGAAGGAAGAAAGGAAGAAACAAGCAGCAAACGCATTGCAGCTATGTTTATATAGAGGTAGGTACATACACAGACAGATATAGATAACAATTTTTCTTTTTTTGTTTTTTTTTTTTGGTACTGGGGATGGAAGCTAATGGCATTCTACCTCTGAGCTATACCCCCAGCCCCATTTTATTTTGAAACAGGGTCTCACTAAGTGGTAGAGGGCCTCACTAAGTAGCTGAGGCTGGCCGCGAACCTGTCATCCTCCTGTCTCAGCCTCCCAAGTACTGGGATTACAAGTGTGCACCACCATGCCTGGCTTAATTTTTCTTTTTCTTTTCTTTTTTTTTTTTTTACATGCTGGGATTATTATATACATTCCTCTCCAGGTCTTCTTATAGGATTCTGTAGATGTCAACAGCTAAAAAAGTTGAATAAGACCTAAAGGAGCCATTCCTGGCCTCTAAAGAAACAACCAACCAAGTTGAGCATCCCCTGCCTTAGAAGGAATAGGCTTCACCCAGGTGCTGCTAGAGGGTGAGCAAGGCTCCCAGGAAAGCTTTACAACATTGCCCATGAATGGGGAGCAGCAGAGGGACACGATCAGGTTCCACACAAGGCAGGCTATTGTAGGTGTGGAACATTGGGGCAGTTTCCAGCACAGGTAGTCAGCAGCCTGCAGCAGCCGAGGTCTGGGCTGCTGGACAGAGAGGACCTCAGTGTGCAGTCTGTGACACCAGTGGCACTCCCATGTCTTCCGAGCTACTTCAGTGTGACCTCTCTGTCTTAGCCTTTGAGGTTTGTCAACTTCTGTGAAAACGAGTGCTGCTCCTGGGATGCAAAAAAGGCTCTTTGATATAGTAGAGTGCACCTTCTCTGGATTTGATTTCTGTGCTGAGTCACATTTCACCTGTTCTGGGTACCACAAATGTCACAGAGATGCCGTGCCACATCATAGCTACAAAATATAAGCTCAATCCCCATTTTATGACATATGAAGGCTCAAAGATCTGCTCACGTTCCAGGAACCTCATCTCTGAGATGCTGCTTCCACTGAAGTCTGAGTCGTTTTGATGTCCAGTACATTCATTCTTGCTTTATATGACCAGAGCTCAGTGGGGCACGAGTACAGTGTCCGTGAGTTCATACAAGGAAAAAATAAGCAACTAACAGTACCATAAATACACACAAATTAAACACTGAAGAGAGAAGCAGCTCTTGCTGAATCTTGCCGGACTTGGAATGAATTTATATGACATTAAGGACAACAACTCCCATACCAGAAGTCCTGTTCCTCTCTAGCCCCTTCAACCATCAAGTCCCAGCACCCCACCACCCTGCCAGCCAAGGGACGGTCCCAACAGTCTCTACACGCTGCGGCTTCCTTGACAGCATCTCTCCTTTCTGATCTTTTTTCTTCTGCTCTACCCCGGCCCTGGTGGACCCCCAATCCCCTTCTAAACTCTTCATCTTCTATTGTGCCACGGAAATCATATTTCACCCCTAGGATTAAGCTCTTATCTCTGAATCATTCCAGTGAGTTCGGCATAACAAAAACACATTTTGGTCATTGTATCAGGAAGGTAAAGAATCAATAGAAACCGGAAGTGAGCCCTGAGTGGGGATTTCAACAGGATCCCTTGTCCTCCGGAGGTATTTATGGCTTGAGATGTGTCCTCTCTCCAACACACCTGTGTTTGCTGTGGTCACCTGAAATTTACTTAGATATAGCTCCATTCTCTCTGTTTCTCTGTCTTCTAGTGGAAGATCAGGAAGATAACAAGCTCTAAGGAGCTTTGTGAAGCTTGGATACAGATAAGGCTGCCCTCTGGTCCTCTCTATGGGGCCCTGCACAGATTCCCATAACATAATCATTTTTCCCATGATATTATGTTTGTCAAGAAATCTGTGCCCTTATTCAAGGTAAACACATCTTTCCTCTGTGCTGAGTCTCAATCTTTTTCAACTAGTTGGCATTTCCCAAGTTGGCTTTTCTCATTGACTTGATCAATGAGATAAAGTCTGCTTCTTGTCCTCCTAGAATGCTGGAGAATTTGGGTCACTTATGACAAATTTCTTTGTTTTTCAAAATTCCTGTGCATGAGCTGGGTGTGGTGGCACACGCTTGTAATCCCAGTACTTGGGATGCTGAGACAGGAGTATTGCAGGTTCACAGCCAGCCTTAGCTACTTAGGCCCTCCGCAACTTAGTGAGACCCTGTTTCAAAATAAAGAATAAAAAATAGGGCTGGGGAGTGTAGCTCGAGGGCTAAATGCCCCTGGGTTCAATTTCCAGTAGCGCAAAAAAATTCCTGTGCATGATTTTTCTAACACTCTGTACCCCAATATAATGTAAAATTACAATGTACCCAGTAAAAAATTCCCAATAAATTATATTCATATATAAGTATACATGTATATATGTATTTAATATATGTATTAAATTATATACATATATGTATACATATATATATATATATATATGTTGTCTTAAAGGAAGTGTCAAAGAAAGGAAGAAAAATGTGTGAGCTGAAACAACTTCTTATTTTATAAAAAGAAGTTAAAGCAATCATGCATAGTAGCACTATCACTTTAATCATATAAATGAGGAAGCCATCATTTTATTTCTAAAATCTTCATTGACAGGTGACTTTAAATAGTTCTGTGAACCTCAAATACTTATTAGATTTTAAAATTCAAATTAACAACTGATTTTCAGGATTGAAATTCTTATGCAAATGTGGCATTACTGTGCAGATATATAATGTGAAAATTCAAATAAAAATGAATAGATTTATGACATGAAAATTCAAAGAAAAAATGTTTTCTAACATCTGCTTGTAACACTTGTTTTGGACCTTGTAATACAAAGACACTGTTAAGAAAAACTACTTACACATTGTAAAGAACATAAGGCTTCCAGAGTAGCCAACCTTTGTCAAATAAATTTTATTTAAATATATAAATACTGTATTAACACCCACAAGTTAAATGTAGCTCTATCCAGCTGCCCAGATAAAATCTGCATTCTATGATATATTTATCTTATATAAGAATCGAATCTCCACTCTTCCCTGAGAAGAGGTAGTCTGTGAAATCAATCTCACCTTATCCTGGTAATGTGTGACTGAGAGGTAGAATATATAGCAATTATTTGTAAATATTTTCATATTTATATATCCCATTAGATTATAGATATGGAAAAGCAAAAATCTAAAAATATTCTTAAAAGGCATAATTGAATGTTGCAGTTTGTTTAAAATCTTGTGTTTGACAGAGGGGTCATAGTTTTACAAATATAAACATCAGGAGCAACTTAGCATGAGTAAAATACTACATTAAAAAATAGCATGACTACAGCATGAAATTCACATGGGAGAATAAGACAGCTTTCAAAAGAAAAATATAAGAAGTTCCTCTTAAGTAGAGATAAAAATAAAAGCATTAGAATAAACTGGTCAAAGCCCCCGGTGAGTGGGCTTCGTAATGGCCAACTTACTGATCACCTCTAGTAATTAGGAAATGCATCGTTTCTGGGCACACAGTAACACAAAGAGGCAAATCCACCTGATCCTTCAGGTGCATTTGCTGGAGCCTCAGTGCTCAGTGCAAATCCTGTCTCTGACACTTACTAGTTTTCACTTCTGAGCATCTGACACAGCCAGCCTATGTATATGGGATGACAATTACCCACACTGAAGGCTGGAGTGCAGACTGAATAATTATCCCAACACCTGGCTCCTGGTAGACAAGAATCAATGAGAACGTGATTGTTATTTCTGTAGATGTGCAATGCTTTATACTTGTAATTAACATAAAGTGCCTCAGGCGATTTAAAACACTGGACTTTAAAGAAGTCAAATCATTAGTTTATTCTTGTTTGGTCCTTCTTGTTATTAATGAATAGCTCTTTCATTCTTTTGTCAACGTTTACTAAGGAAACTCACTAGGTTGTTGCTAGGTTGTTGAGGACACACTGCTGATCAGAGAATGCAGAACTTATCTCAAATCAAGAGGCTTTATAAGATTGAGGGAAGAAAGGAAAAATAGATCTAATACAGAGTTCATCCAATTGATCATGATTCAAAGAAGGCAGTTTACTCTAGCTCTTCAATCTTATGAAAAAAACCACATAACAAGAAAAGCAGAAGGTCTCAGAATGGCAGATACCTGATGAAATATTCCAACTAGCCACCATTCCAAAGGTGCATATTTTCAAGTGAACAACAATATAACTTATGAGTTTAACCTCATTTGTATTTAACTGATATTTGTTGTGTGTTTGTGTGTGTGTGTGTGTGTGTGTGTGTGTGCGCATGTGTGTGTGTGCGTGTGTAGTAGTACTAGGAGGAGGAGAAGGAGGAGGAGGAGAGATGTATGATTCTCAGACCAATCTATTCAACCAAAGTCCCACTCCTAACACTATAAGCATCAAAGTGATACTTTCCCTACAGAAAACGGGTCTGGGTTGGACATTCCTAAGGTTAAATCGCAAGGGAAAGGGACTTTCTGCTGGTAGTAAAGGGAGCTCTCAGGCTGAAGCTGAGGAAGAAGAATTCCCTAGAGTCCCACGGTTATTCACAATTTCCTGTAAATTCAATTATATGTTTGTTGTAAGTTCTCATGGACCACAGGTTCCATGTGCTTGGTGGGGCACTAGGAGTTGGGCAGGACCCAGTGGGAACTGGTGACAGCAGTCATAGGACCTAGAACCAGTGGACAAAACAAGGTACATTAAAAATATACTTTAAGTAATGTTATAGTTGAAGTAGTGGCAAAAGTAATGTCCAAGAAAGAATATCTCCTTAATTATCATATGTGTATTGGAGACAATTTAAAAAACAAATCTAAATTCATTTAGGTGTCAAGGGCAATGAAAACCAAAATATAAATATTTGCATTCTTCAGGTATGACTGTCATATCATAAAGACAAATGGATTTTGTTATTTCTAGCAAGAAAACTATTTAGAAAAATAGGGAGTGGTCTAATGGCGATTAATGACAATTTGCATCTTTATTTTATAGGAGAAAGTAAAATAGGGTACAAAAAGAGGAAAAATAAACAGTGTGCCATAGATTTAATTACTTTCAAATATTCATTTCTTGAAAAACCATTGCTACTGTCATGACATATAGATATTTACTATTTTAGTATTTTGAATATTTGATGCTCAATTTATGCATTTGTTTGTTAAAGATGGCACTATGTTTTATATTTTTATATAGATTTGAACTATAAATAGAAACAAAATTTTTTCTAATTTTATTTTAGAAAATGAGCAAAGGCCCCCATCGTAGGCTCTCCCTCTTAGATTATATGCCATTTTTTGTCATTTTTGAAAATTGACTTTTAAAAAGTTTTACTTAGGAACATAAAGATCAGATAAATATTGCTTAATAGTGAAATGTTTAATGCATAAATGTTAATAATAGTCAAAGTGAAATTTTCAATATTCAACATATCACAGGCAACAATTTAATTAGCTATAAATGAGGGCTGACATGATATAAGCTATAAATATTTGTATACCTAAGAATAAACTCAGACTATGTACAGTGCTCGATAACATTAAAAATTTCAAGACATCAATAAAAGTGCTTACTTTACCATGACAAATAGGTATGTCACATCATGTCATAACCTTAAAAGGTTGTTGGCTAAAAAGAAATATATCATTTATATCCCCTTTCTATCAGACTTGACATTTGAGAAGCGGCAAATATATCTTTCACGTGGAAACTATGATGGCAAAGATTTTCCATCATAAAACGAATGCCAGGTTGACATTGTTATTTCTTTCAAGAGAGCCAAAGCCATCCATTCACCTGATTCCAACAAACACGAAGGTATAGATGTGAAAGGCACGGGAGCCACTGACAGCTTGCTAGACCGAAATTTACCACTCAATTACACACACAGATTTGAGATCGGTGCCACTGTAGCCTGGGAAGCAGAACCATGAAAGGAATTCCCATTAATACCAAAGTTAAATAATTCTCACAAAGAGGATTCCAGAGGAAAAAACAAAACACACTTTGGGACAGTTGACATTGTCATCAGAAGTGCTCGTGGAAGGCCAGGCATGGCAGAAATGACCACTGGCTAGACCTGTGTGTCCCTCCACCTCAACGTGGCTGTTAGAGATGCCTGGTCCTTCCCTTCCCTCCTTCCCTTCCTCCCTCCCTCCCTCCGTTCCTTCCTTCGCAGGCAAAAGATTATGAAACTTTATTTTAAGTTAGGAAGGAAGAGAGGACAGCAGAGCACCCACTCAAGGGAGGAGACCTGAAAGAGGTCACCCTTGCCTGACAACTTTTGACTCGGGCTTGTCTTTGTGTGTTCCGTGGCTGTCCTTGAGACCTGCCATCCAAGTCCTATATGTTATTGAGATTTTCAATCAGAGCTTTTCTCTAGCACTCTCAATCAAGTAGGTTGCCAAAAAGAAAGAACAAACAAGTAGAAAAGAAAAAAAGCCAGGGACAATGAAGCAAGGACAAAATTCAGCCAGAAATGAGTCGAATTATGAGTTAGCAGATTTCGATTCAAATTCAGGTTCCAGTGAAATTGACCATCAGCACTACTTCTGATAGGCTTGATACACCAAACTGGACCAATATTTTTGTCTAAATTTTTATTTTTAAGACTAGCATTTACTTTTATTTATAACTATAAATTCCTTGTGTATACATTGTAGATCAATTATACATGGGTCAAATGTATCAAATACCAAATAAAATTTACATGAAATCCCACCATCATGAAAAATATCTTAATAATTTTGATATGTCTACACACACACACACACAGAGTAGGATTGGAATTCACAATCAGAATCTTAATTTCCAGAACTATATAGTATGATTAATTAATTAATTAAGTTCAATTTTCTCATGTGCTCCTACAACTTCTAAATGAGAAACCTGGCTAGTTTTCTTCAAGGTAATGTAATCATTCCAGGTTAAATTTTGATCTTGTCCAGATAAATTTGTTCTGTTTGTTTTATTTTTACTTTTCGAGTGCTGGAGATTGAGCTAGGGTCTGCATGCTAGGCAAATGCTCTACCCCTGAGCTGCAGGCAACCTTTCCTGTTCCTTTGCTTTCTTTTCTTCCTCTCACCCTCTGTACTGCTACCTTCTAGGAACATTCACATATAGTCTCGTCATAAGAGAAGCAAAGGAGCGTAAAGCTCCAACTAGTAAGTGCTGGAACCCACAGAGGTTGTAGTACGTGTTGCTGCTCTTGCTGTCACTGTAGCCAGCCTTGCTGCCCAGGTGGCTACCGGAACCAGAGTGAGGATGAGCCCCGAGTGGAGCAGAAGGGAGGTGGCCGGAGCCTCACAGGCTTGCTCTTTCAGAGAGCGGCGGGGCAGAGGAGGCCGGCCTCCTCTTGGTTCTCCTATCCTTTCCGATATCCCACACTTACGTCCACTTAAGGTAAGATTGTTCATCACTTACTATCCATTGTCTACATTTAATGCTTCTTGGTAATTCCGTCTGTATCTTGTGTGTGTGTGTGTGTGTGTGTGTGTGTGTGTGTGTGGTACTAGGGATTGAACCCAGAGGCATTCCACCTCTGAGCAACACCTGTGGCACCATTGTATTTTATATTTTAAAATAGGGTCTCGCTACGTTGTTATTGCTAAGTTGCTAAGACTAGTCTCAAGCCTGCAATCCTCCTGTCTCAGCCTCCCAAGTATTGGGATTCCAGGTGTGTGGAATTCCACACACCTGGGATCCCAAACTCCCTACTCCTGCACCATTTGTTTCTGCTTGTTTTTGATGGTTGAGTTGGAATTTATTCAACTATTCAGCAAACATATGAGATGCTCAGCTTCTTACCTAAATGGGTATCTAATGCCAGCTTGTGGATATGTTTGTGAGGATTGCAAGATGTAAAACATTTTAATCTGTTTTGGGGAAACTACCTGCAACCATGGTCAACTTTACTGTGTATGGTAAGTGCATTTGAAATTTTTGAAAACTTGATTGCCTCCTCTGTGGACCACAGGAAAGGTATTTGCTCTTGGATGCTGAGACAACTGGTGAGCTCAGGAAAACAGTGGGTTGAACAGAGAACATTCTCAACTCCAGTGTTTTTAATATGGAAATATGTAAATATTCCAGGCCAAATATTTTCAGATATATTCATTTTGTCTCCTTCCAGAGAACTTTTCCTTCATGTATACTAACACACAAGAGTCGTCAGAGTAATTACCTATATGTGCTTCTGTTGTGCATTTCACCTGGATTCTGCAGTCATAGACCTTCTCATTTCCATTCTATCTGACTCCAGACTACAAGCGATTGAATGAATCATGGACATTCTGTCAGACAGTTCCCAAAGATCGAGGCCTTCTAAACTGCTCTTAAATAAAAGCAACACTTGTATATCACTTGGTCTTTTGTTATCTACTTTAGTCAGCACTTCACTTACTTGTTTGAGACAAGTGTCTTCCTCTGCAGAATTTACTTCCAATAATCATACTTTCTTAAGCTGGAAATATACAGAGCTTCAGTCACTAAATCATTTTATTACAGATTTCCAACAGAATTTAAATAGTATATGGACAAAATTAGAGTACTCATTAAATAAAGTTCACCTAGGTTGACTTTTAAAAGAATTGTCCAAAGGTCACATACCTTTGTGATCAATTTATTGATAGGCAACAAAGAAAGTAAGAAGAATGCATTCTGTCATGCTGGTATACACATACATGTATCAGTTAATACACAGACAGCTATCTGTCTACATATCTACTCATCTCTCTATATCATTTATCATCAGTTTCTTTATACACCTTTGTTCGATGTGTGGTTGAGCTACCATAAGGTTGTGCTTGTATTAAAAATTTATACAATCATAGATTTTATTTTCATGGGGAGAATAGTGTAGCTGGCTTGGACTCAGCATGAATTGTATCTTGCAGCAACCAATTCAAGTGCATTTCTGCTCCAGAAGCCTTTTAATATAATAAGAACATTATTTTCCAAGATGCTTCAGGTCGCCAAAATCTGTACTTGGATCTGAATTGCTATTGTAAAAAAAATAAATAGTATCTAGTTCTTTATCTGAATTTACAAAAACATTTTCAATAATACTAATTATTTCACCTTGGACAGAGTAAACATCCCAAAGCTTCCTTGAATTGCCTGAAAAAATCAAAACTTTATTAGAATTAATTGATTTTCTATTTGCAGCAACTGATGAAACTGATATAAAACAGTTATTATTTCACTCTATGCAATTTTTTTCTAATACTGGAGATGGTACAGTAACAGACCTTATTTTTCTTTTCTTATGTCTGAGCACACTTTATCAGAATGATCCCAGAATACTGCTCTTAAAAGAACATGTTTGCTATGTTGGGTCTAGAAGGACCTGGAGAGGTAAGAAGGTGAACTTTCAGTCTTAACCTGGTGACCAGAATGGTTACCGCACATACCACTCAACTAAATCATGGCAGAAGTGGATGTGTGCACGGAAGCATATCAAGACTTTACCAACCTACTTGAATTTGAAAAAAAAAAAAGAAAAATATATAAATAGATAGTTTAAAAAAGTTAAAATTCAGAAGAAATATATATATATATAAACCTATATATATATATATATATATATAAACCTATATATATATATATATATATATATATATAAACCTAATGAAATCCAGAACCACAAAGGTAAACTGATACAGGGTCACTACAGTTTTCATGACCACCTGCAGCTGTTGTCTCTGAGATGCCATATAAAACTGCCTTCTTTAGAGTGAGTCACACTCTTGGTTAAAATGAAAATACAAATAATAATGATAAGAATAAGAGTAGTAATAATCACACAAAGAGGAAACTTGCCCATCTCAGCCCTGGCCCTGGGTGGAGGAGGGTAAACAATCCTACCTGGAAGCCACACCCTTCTTTTCAGCTTTCAGAGAAGACAGCTTAGATCCACAATACTTACATGGTCTCAATGAGCCAGAAAACAGAAACCAAGCGAGCAAAAGGAAAAATGTAATGTGAAATAGTTCCAAATTAGTAACTATCAGGAAATTCACCTTTATGTACATTAAACATACTATAAATTATGTATTTAAAACTTGGCGTAGCGACAGGAGTAGGTAAATGGACCATTGAAACAGAATTAAAAGCTCTGATACAGCTTCGTGATGCCAGGTAACTTGATTTATGACAAAGAGGGCTTTTCAGTGTGGTGACACAAGCAAGAACCACTTCGTTAACGGTGAGACGGAAGAGAAAGAAGGTGAAGCAGGTGCTAAGCTTCAGGTGATTGTTATTTATCCAATCTTGTCTTCCTGTTAGTTTGGGCTTTCTTGTTTCTGTGGCACAGTAACAGTTTGTCAAAGAACAGTCTGTATTGGTCAGCTAGGGATGCCATAAACCTCCATAGGTGAGGTGGCTTAGACAGCTGGGATCTCTTTTTCACACTTCTGGAAGCTAAAAGCCCAAGGTCAAGGTGCTGGAGGTCATGGTTTCCTCCGATAGCCACAGGCAGAGCCTCACAGGAAGAGTTAGAATAGAAGGTGGGGTGGAGGTTCATATTCAGATGCAGTCTGAGTCAGTACCGCAGGCACACTAGTATTTACACTTGAGACCACTTATTTGTTAAATATTAAATGTTTATGCTTCCATTGATTGATCATTTTATGTGCCGGTCTGAATTTATTTTGTTAGTCTATGTTTTCGTCAGTAGGCATTTTATTTCCAAGAGCCATATTTCCTAAAGAACTAGAACATTCAGAGAGTGCCATAGAAGATACAGACCTGTCTGATTCAATAGGTAGATTAAGTGCCTTCTATGAGATCACTTAAAAAATATGCATTCTGAATGCACATACTATGCTAAATTTTCTTTGAAATAATTCAATCCTTTTTAAAAATTATATTAACAAATGTAAAGCTGCAGAACCAATTCTTAACCATACCATTCATGCTGCCTGGCCATCACTGGTTGGGGAAAAGAGAAAGTGAAGGAAAGAACACAACATTGCAAAAATGGAATTAAAAAAATTAATCAGGCGCCATTATTCATTCAGATAATTAGATATCCTTTTGCTAACCATTATTTTGGTTGATGGAAAAAAGTGTTGTACAGACAACTCCTGAGTTAATTAATAGCAACTCATGTTGTTAAGGAAACAACAAAGTCTGGACAAAGAGATGAATCAATAATAACATCCCAGGAAAGCGAACATTTCCTCTCTCAAAACACTTTATCAGCAAGAGCATGATTGTGGATAACAATGTCCCTTCGGGCAGTAAAACTGTCCCCCACAAGGTCTAGTCTATTCTCCATATGGCCAGAGCTGACCACCATGGCTCATCTTCCAGACACAGGCTGGAACCCATCTTGTCTGTTCAGAACGCCTCTTCAATCTTGGACTTGTGGAGTACACAGCCTCTGTACTGGGGCAGCGTAGACAGAGCGCTCAGGGCTGAACATACCTACTGCACTGCCCAACGCAGGGGCCAAAGCTCCAAAGCCAGAATCCTGGATGTCTTGGGAGCCCTGGTGAGACCCCCTTCAACCACCCACAGTCCTCAATATTTTATTTCCCCAGACAATTCTCTTGAAAGAAAACATCACACCCTTGGGTGTGTACCCTCACGTGCTCATGTTTAAAATTCTCATCACTTAGTATTTATAGTTTATAATACATTGCCTCTGGAACTCGTTACACATAAAGAAGTTTTACCTCATTACCCTGTTAATTGACTAGAAGGCTCATCAATTAAGACATTATGCCATCCCTTGTCCATAACTTCAGACCGTACCTGGGAAGCATTTTGAAATACCTAAGTCTGCCAGTCAACGCATTTTCTAATGGCTTCTCATAAATCATGTATTTTGTCACACTCTGAAGATCCTATCTGCAGAATCAGCAGTGCTTCCTGAGAGAGTGTTAAAAAGCCACAGTTTGCCACATTAATCCAAGTTAGTTTATCCAGCCTGTTATTGGCACTAATCTAATCACTGATTACTGGCTATATTAATCCCCAGTACCAATCTCAAGCACATTATTTTCCCTCTGGTCTTTGCTTTTGTCTATATAAATATTTCAACCTATGTAAATAATGCCTTTTCCTATATAAATAATGCCATTCCTTTTAAGTATTTAATCACCTACCCAATCCTTACCACAGAAAAACACTTCTTATAAATGAAGTACACGAGACCAAGAGCTCCTGACATACAAAATTTATGACTTTGTATTTTAAGAAAAATACAGGTTACCTAGTTGGTTATGGAAGGAAGTATCTTACAACATATTTCAAAATTATTTTGCAGCTTATTTCAATCAACTAACTATATTTCCAAGATAGCCAGAATTTACAACTACCCACATTTAATTGTATGTTAACTGTGGAAAGCTTTAGTAGTTTTTATTTCGATACGCCCTTCAAGTGACTAAAATCTAGAAATAATAACTTGAGCTTCTTTTATAATCATGCCTTTTTTTCTAAACTGAAAGGTAATGTTTCCATTTCATACTTAATGCAAATGTATTGATATTTTTCATAGGAAGTTAATTTCAGAACTGTCTCCTTACTAGCATCTGGAATATTTGCTGTTGTATTTAGGCATATGTGCCCTTTTTTCTGTTAGTGGATCAGAGGTAACTCATACCTCCATGGTCTGAACACAGCATGATTTAGCAGGGTATGGTTTCTGGTGGAGATCGATCGTGGCAGCAGGACATCTAACATATGCTTGCAGGTGTCAACCACAGAGCGCTCAGCAATCTCACAGCTTGCAGAGAGAGGAGATGCATTCGGGCCCCTGATGACCCAGAAAAATATTGAAAGAGTAGGAAAGCTTCTGTGTCAAAGAAAGTGTTCTTGTCAATGTCTGGAGTGACTATGTAAGGGTGTCAGCTCTGTGGACATGCAGCCCTGATCCTCCTTCTCAGACTTCATGAATACCCACCAGGGGGCAATCCTGACCCTTACTGGCACACAGAGTAAAGAATAATTTTTAAAGTTTACTAGGAAATGTATACTTAATATTTTCCATGCATTTAAAATGAGGGTGTATAGTTTTATTTAATGCTTCCTCTTTGGGATAACATTTTGTCCTAATTTACTGGTCATGAAGATTAGACATGGGGTATCTGCGCCATCTTGAATTCCAGTTTTCTTAGTATCCACTGCCTGGCATTCATGGTGTGTGTCTTGGTGACCAAACCTTCAAGAACATTGGCCTCGTTCAGTTACATGTCATCCTGGGAGGAAAATGCCCCCATTCATCCCCAGCCTGAGAATCACTATAGTCCTGGTTCTTCCTGCTTTCTTGATCACTTCCTGTTTTAAGAATTTGGTGGGTATTGACAGAGCCCTTGACTTCCTGCTTTAAGATTTTGGTAGGATGTTGACAGAGTCTTGGTCTCCACAGAACAATTTTTCAATGTAGAAGGATGTGATCCCTGTCCGCACCTTTCTTCCCTACTAATTTCCCATTTAAAACACAGAACACTCTAATTTTCAAGGATGACATCTATGAGATAAATATTTTGCTTTATGTGAGTTTTGCAGGATGCATTTTTCACTCATAAATGTCACTCTAAAGTTGCAAATTAATTACTCTCTTACATACATTTGGAAAATAGCCCAGTGAAGTTATAGTCAATGAGTGTTGTGGTTTTATAGAAGAGAATTATGTTGATAATGTCATGCAAATTCTCAAGTTTCTGAAGGCAGGATTCAAGAACACTTCATATTTGAATCCTAAAATTGTTTAAAACAAAATATTGTGTATGAGCAAAGATAAGGCCCTGTCAGCAACAAAACTATAGCCAGTATCCTTTGCATTCATTCCTTGAGTGTTTACTGAACATCTGATATAAGGCAGGTACCATTTTATGGTGAAATACCAGTGGACAAAATATGAAAATCCTTGCTCCTATGAATTTTACAATTTCATGGGAAGCAGGTTACACAGTAGATAATATTTATTTTGTGAATATTTTGTGCCAAGCCCACTTTTCAACATTTTATAAGTTACTAATTTTAATTCCCATGACAACAGTATGACATGACATGAGTACTACTTTATCACTGCTTTTCAGTCAAGGAAACAAATATTCAGAGCCATTCTATATCTTGCACAAACTAGTGAGTGGTGGCACATAGCTTGGTATCTAGGTATCATCATTTCTGAACTTGACTACTGAACAACTGATCTGTATTGCCTTTCCTCTATACAGACATTGTTATAGATACCCAGACTTGCCAACCTACGGGTAGAACTTTGTATTTAGAACCTTGGTATTTAGTAGGGGGCTTTACCTGCTGAATTGTGTTAGGTAGGGGAATAGAGGCAGAGCACGGTAATTGTGCAAAACTTAAAACTTTAAGTGGTATATTCTTCCCGTTGCAGGTCTCAATGCACATCAATGGTGACAGGTATGAGCAGAGGGAAGTGCTGAAATTTAAAATATGTTTGTTGTTGAAACAAGATGTGTGTAGTCAACATTGCAATATGAGGGCAAAACTTCATGGCAGGAAGTTAGCAATATATGTAATGCTGATAAGAATTGTAACATCATGAGTAGAGATCAAATGCTTTATGTTCAGAACAGCTAGAAAATATTGGCCAGGGAATAAGAGAACACCCATTTATAGGTATCACCATCTATTTAGGAATGTGGTCATTTTACTTGGAGAAAGCATCACTGATGAGCCAAGGTGAAGGTCTCCACACAGGAGCTCTGGGCGTTCATTTTTTTTTCCCCTAACTAACTGGTGATGGACCCTGATTGCTTCTGAATTATAACAGTTTTGAAAACTTTTTTATGTAGTACAATGCATTTTTATAATTCAGGGAAGCATCTGAGGATTGAAAAAAAAAACATAAGTTTCTCTTCCCATCTTCATGCCCTCGGGCAACATAACTGCTTTCATATCCCAAAGTAAATGACAATCATCTAAGACCATTTGGGGGGTGGGGCACAAAGCCAACATTGCATCAACATATTCTTTTATGATACTTTGGAAATAATACTAAGCCATAGGTGATAAAATTCCCAGCAAGGAATTAGTGTTGCATAGGCACTTTTAAAGCAGAGCCTCTCACAATGAGGATGCAATCCCAGGTAGATGATAAAGGAGAGGGGGATGGTGGGCAGGCAGTGTGGGGAAGAGAGCCCCAAGCTCAGAACATCAATTTGGAAATGAATCCTCCATGAACACACTCTCTCTCTTATATCCAATGTCTTTGAGAAAGATAGCTCCTTACTTTATCTGTAATGACTTTGTCTTTCTTTTAAAATAACACCTCATTATCAAACCCCCCCGCACCTTAGAGACTTATCTCTTCTCTCTGACATCCACTTAGCTGGACCACCAGCTGAGTGAGGGTATGAAATAGTTCAAAATGTATAGAAAATGAGAGGAAGGTTTTAATGTTTCTTTTCCCTTTTTCGGTTGGGCCATTTTGCACAAGAATTCACAGATGCTCTCTGGTAGACTGTGGGCACTCGTGCCTGGATGTCAATCCCAGGGGTACTGGATCCATATCGTCAGACTGAAGAGTAAGCATGCCGATCATCCCTGATGACCTACAGCTGCCAAGGGAACTAGAAGGCAGGAGTGTGTTTGCTAAACAATTTTACCTCCGTGAACTCTCAAGTCTCTGAGTAGATGATCAACGTCTGTAACTTCTAATTTTGCCACAGGATTGATTACCACTCTCTCTGAGTGCACCAAATTATAATCTCCATAGGATGCTTCACTCAGCAGCTGACTTGCTATTAGTCAGACTGTCACGGGACCTCCAAGTCCCAGAGACTAATTGCATGAGAACATTTAATAGACGAACTACCTTGAATGAGTTTATCTGAATATATCACTTTTTTAAGGTATAATGTAATAGAAACTGAATCTCAGACTTAAGAAACATAATACTCTTCAAAATGTTTAAAAGCAGGAAAAGAGTAGATTAAATAGTTCAAATTTATTTTCTAAAATGACATCTGTTCAGAGTTTCTGATAAAGTAATTATTTGCACAACAAAAGGGGAGACATCTGAATTCGACATCTCATGGTAAGTCAGCCTGCATCGTTGAGTGGGTGGTGCAGAGGTCTGGGCTGCTTGCTGTTTTCAATATGTGTGCAAGCCCAAAAGAAATAGACTGCCTCTCTCATTTAACAAGGCTTGACACTTTCATCCAGATCAATTCCCCATGGAATCTCGCCTCCCCTTCTCTCTCTTCCCACATCCAATCCATCAAGAAGTCCTTCGGGTTCTGCTTTTGTACATCCAGAATCCAAATATTTCTCCTCACTCCCCCTGCTCAAAGGGCTCCAACCATCCTATCTGAGTTGTAACCTACACTCCACCCCACACTCCTAAAACTTTTAGATATTTCTCTATCTTACTTTAGCATCTCTGACTTCTAGAGCACTACATAGCTTACATGATGTTTTCATGTTTATTATAGTTATTGCTATACCCATCTCCCCCTGATTGATGACAGCTTCCACAAAGAGAAGGATTTTTGTTTTTCTTGTTCTCATATGTTCTTCGTGTGCCCAACAATGCCAGGCACATATGGGTATAAAAGTTTATTTTTTTAAATAAGTAAATGGGTGTTTATAAAAGAACAAATGAGCTTGTGTTTAGTAGTAGAGAACAAAAGAATATGTGCTTGCTTCTAGGGCATGCACCACACCATCAGCATCACCAGGAAGATTATGAGAAATGGAGATTGTCAGGCTTCATCCTATTTCTAATAAATTAGAATGTGTGTGTGTGTGTGTGTGTGTGTGTGTGTGTGTGTGTGTGTGTGGTAGGGATTGAATCCAGGGTCTGTGCATGCTAAGCATGTGCTCTACCACTGTGCTACACCCCAGCCCCACGATCTACATCTCAATGGGATCTCCAGGTGAGCCAGGTGCATATTAACTTTTGAGAAGCACTGTTTATGTTTCTCTTACTTTGTGCTCCTGGGATGCAATTTAAGAGCATAATCCAGAAAACTTCACCCACATACCTCTGCCCTTGCCTTGCAGAAATACAAGAGTGAGAACATTTAAGATGACTGACCAGGGGCAATGAATGAGCAGATGATCAGAGGAAATAGGGCTGTCTGCCATAAGGCCACACAAGCGGGATCAAACCAACTCTCAGGTGCATTTATTCAGGGGTCATTGGTCCGATCCTACCTAGGAATCACAATCCGACTGGCATTCTGCTGTTTAAACCCCAGAATGTCTATAGGCCAGCCTTCTCACCTACACATTAGCAGTCTGATCTGAGATCTGTGCAAGAAGTCAAAGCGGTCATCTCAAAGAAATGCATAACAGTCATGATGACAAACATTTCTAAGTATTTACTCTGTGCCAGATTTTTTCTAAGTATTTTATTACTCCTCTGTTTACATGCCAGTGCTAATGCATTGAATTCTTAGACCATCTTCTTAGCATTGCAGTTTAGATGGGAGTTCTCAGCACGAGTTTCAACTTCCTGAGTAATAACTCCTATGACTCTGCTCAGAGGTCTGCCAAGACACATCACCAGCCATTCATGTGGTGGAATCGTATCGGGAAGACCAGGTCTCAACTGTTTTCTGCACAAAGAGGACCTGATTCCTTCCAGAAAGCAATGGAATTCCCATTTTTGTCCTTACCCAGAAGCTCAAGTCATACTTTTCCTCATTTCCAGAATCACAATGAATACAGAGATACTGAGAATTTTTCTTCTAATAGACAGCACCGTAAACTTTCTTACAGTAAGCGTTATGATACAAAGTCCACATTATATCTTTTTTCTCTGTGAAGTAGGCTTTAAAAGATCCAAACAGACCCTATGGCTGAACTAATGAAAAATAGGTTCAAAGAAAAGAAAATATTAGAGAATATACCTAAATTTTAAAACCCAATATCTGTCCATCTTAAGAAAAGTTGGCATTTTATTTGAGGCAAGTTCTAAAATATAGTATTCCCCGTTTCTGTTGGTAACTTCTGTCCAGTTCAATAACTTCTCCTGTCAACAGATGGTTCTAATTTCCATGTTATGATTTTAACATCTTCAGCCCAAGGCAAAGTAGAAAATAGGAAGTCAGAAGTTGTTTGTGTAGATCACCTGAGTTTTCCTCCTCTCCCTTGCCTGCCCTGCCCTAGGCACCTAGTTGTTAGTTGTTGGCTGCCTGTCAAACAAGCTCAATGCAAGCATGAAGTGCATCCTGTTGAGGGCCGAGACCTGTCTTAGAAGCACACTGAGATTATCATCTTGGACCAGCCCAGTTTGGATACATGGTATTTGACTGGGTGGGATCTGTCCAGAAACGGACACATTCCAAGGGACCTGGTGTAATCTTCAAGGTGCGGTCTTTGATGTCTCCACCTAGTAATGGTTAATCCCTCCTTCCCCTAAGTTTATCACATGTTTACCTCGCTCACCTTCTTTATTGTGACCTGAGATAATTGCTGATTTCTGTGTTTGATTAACTTTTAAAGTTCCTATAAAAATAAGGCCCTGGCTATAGAGCTCGGGGAGAAATTGCCATCTCTATCTCCTCCCTGACCCCCCGATTATTAAATGTAACTCTTTTTGCAAATTACTATATCAGACTTCGTGTTGTTTCGTGCAAGAAGACCATTGTTAGGAAGCTGCCTGGTGCAGCGACCATCTGTGGCAGGATCCACAGACTTCAGGAAGCTGTCTGGGCAGGGACCGTCTGTGGCTGGGTACCATAGACTGTTTTGTCAGGAAGCTGCTTGATGCAGCAACCGTCTGTGGCTGGATCCACAGAGTATTTGTCAGGAAGCTGCTTGGTGCAGCGACCTTCCGTGGCAGGAACCACAGAGTAGATCGTCCGCAGGAGTTACCACAATAGCATCCCACCAAAATATGATGGCTTTGTCAACTCTGACTTGCAAAACTTAAGACTGAGCCCATTCTCCCATTGGAGTTCTAGCCATTGAGACCCAAGATGAGTCTCTTTGGAAGAGTTTAGGTATGGTCTTCTACTATGTTATTACGTACCCTGAATTTAACTGTTGGACTTTGGTTCATGCTAGCGCCATGTCTTCATATTCTCTTAAAGGCCTTTTCCTACGTGGATTATAAATGCCTCGCTGCTCGTTAATTCTAGTCTCTAAAGTCTACCTACATACATGAAAGTCTATTTTGCTTTAAACAATTGAACTGTTTAATCACAGAATGTAAGCACTGAGAATCATGTCAAGTTTTTCTGGATTCGTAAACTTTGGACACTCAAGAATGGCAGTTTAAAAATCTATATGGGAGCTGGGCGTGGTGGCGCATGCTTGTAATTCCAGTTCTTGGGAGGCTGAGACAGGAGGATCGCAGGTTCGGAACCAGCCTCAACTACTTAGTGAGGCCCTCCACAACTTAGTAAGACCCTGTTTCAAAAATAAAGAATAAAAAAATAGGGCTGGGGGTGTAGCTCGGAGGCAGAATGCCCCTGGGTTCAATCCCCAGCACCGCCAAAAAAATTTTTTAAAAAAATCTATATGGGTTTAGGCATGTTAACCAAATCAACACTGTCCCCCTGTTCACACCCTCCCTTTAATGAGCCTTTTTTATTTTCTACAAGACTGATCATTATAATTATTTATGCCCTAATTAGCCAGAGAAAGCAAATTGCTTTTGTTCTATTAGGCTGGATGCTGGATTCAACTTGCATTGCTAATACATCCAGCACCTGGTGTTCAGTTACAAAATACAAGTACATAAAAGGCAGCCACATTTTGTTTTCTAGAACTCTGATTTACTTTCAAAGCTTACTGTCTGCTGACTTTCCCAAGATTTCCTCCCAGGATCAACATCTTGTGAAAAGTCCGCTATTTTGAGATTCACATATTTCATCTTCTCTCAGGGTTGGTCACTAATTTCCTGAAGTGACCATGATAAAGTATAAAACATGAAAAATGTCCAATATGTAATATTCGACACACCTGAAACATACCTACTGCCGTGGACACAGCAAGATGGAAAGAGATTTTGTCCCTGGCTTTAAAATATTTATAATAAACTCTATTTTTTCAATATGAAGTTAAAAGTTTTTACTATTAAATTTCCCAAGAATCTATACAGTCATAAACTTGATCAATCTTGATTGACTTGATCTCTAACACAATCCAGAAATAACTTCTACAAAAATTGCATTTAAAAATAAGAAGATGGTACTGCTACTCAATTCTTCTTTGACACCAACCAAAAGAAAATTCCTTATTTCATTTTTTTTCTCTTCAAATCAAACAAATGCAAACTTTTCAAGACAACTCTGAATACATAGGCCATGTTGCATGATAGCACAGGCACATGAAGCACAACCTTCATGGAAGCATGCTGTTGGACCCATGGCTGCAGCGACTAAACAAGAGACTCATGTTTAAGACTCTTTTATAGTTATTGATCTAATCAGTTATTGATTAAAAAATAGAATTCCCTTTACCAACATTACCCTTCAACCTCTAAGAGAAAAATTTTCATTACTGGATAAAATTTAATTAAACCAGAGGTTATTTTGGCACATTTCAAGTTCAATACATTTAAGGAATGAAGTTCCAGTCTCATCCCTAGCTAACGTTTAATTGACTTTCATCATAATCATACACACAAACACACACACATACACACACCACACACACACACATGTTTACAAACATAGATTTCAAATTCTTGCTATTTATGGCAACAGTGCTGTTGTGTTTATTTTAGTTTAACCCATCAGTGCTGTCTCTCTTCTGGTCACAGGAGTTTAACAAAAGAGAAAAACATCTAAGAAATGCGTCTGTTATCTTCATTTGAAAATCAGAGGTTGTCCTCTCTAAATCTGGAACACGTATGAATTAGTTAAAATTTAAAAGTTATATAGCTCATAGGCATATTAGAATCACCTGAGGATCTTCTAAAAAAGATCTACTTGGGAGATGTTCTATGAGATACTCATTGAATAACTATGGGTGGTATAATAGTCAGGGTTATACAGAGAAAGAAAACAAAAAGGATTTGCTTATATGTATCAAAGGCATTCATGATTAGAATTGGCTTATGCAATTACACAGGCTGATGCAGCTGCAGGAGGGAGGCCAGTGGTTAGGCCCCAAGTGGGCCCAGGGCATCAAGAAAGTCTGAAGCCACTCTGTGGGGGAGGCTGGTCGTTTGCTCTATTCAGGCCTTCCACTGAAGAGAGAAGGCCATGTATATATATATATATATATATATATATATATATATATATGGTTTTTTTTTTTTTTGCGGTACCGGGAATTGAACGCAGGGGTGTTCTACCTCCGGGCTACACCCCCGGCCCTATTTTTTATGCTTTATTTTTGAAACCAGGTCTCACGAAGTTGCGGAGGGCCTCACTAGGGAGAGGGAGAGAGAGAGAGAGAGAAAGAGAGAGAGAGAGAGAGAGAGAGAGAGAGGATATATATATATCACGCACGCGTGCATGCACGCTGAGGTTGGCTGCGAACCCGGATCCTCCGGTCTCCACCTCCCAAAGTACTGGGATTACAAGCGTGCGCCACCA
>PVJS01005429.1:0-64214 GCA_004027185.1 Glis glis | reverse complement strand
AAGGAAAGGAAAGGAAAGGAAAGGAAAGGAAAGGAAAGGAAAGGAAAGGAAAGGAAAGCCAATGAGTATGCAGGGGGACAGCTTCCTAGTGGAATATTTGAGAGCTGCCTAATGAGCACTCTGCACTGGTTCTCTGGGGGCCTCCTGTCTGCTGACTTGGGTGTATTCATCATTGCTTTGAGGCAAGACCTTAAACACTGGATATCAAGGCAGAGCTGGTATCACAAAGATACAGTGTGAGAACTTTTTCCCATCACCACCTCAGTATTGGTCAAAGATACAGTGTGAGAATTTTTTTCCCCACCTCAGCATGGGTCACCCATTAGTGTGCAGAAGAAACACAAATGGGTGGTACATTTAAATAATACCATCATCACTGCTTGATTGGCTAGGGACAGAATCCATACCAAAATGAGATTAAACAAAGGTGCTATTGTTAGAATAATGCTGGATTACCTTGTGGGGCCCCAAGAAAGGACTGTGCCTTGGCTTCAGGAGTAAAGCTTAGGGGAACCGCCTTTTCTCTGGGCCCCTCTCTCATCTCTCCAATTCTCTGATCCGTTTGTCACGGTACCTGACAGCCACTGTGCCCAAGTTTTACCTCAGAGCCCAGGGGCATAAGGAGGAAGTGGTTTCTCTCTCTCAGCATCAGCTCCAGCTTGGCCCCCTTTGGATCAGGGCTCATCCTTGGACCCACAGATTCTGAGATTGGGCAGTTGTCATCCCTGCAAAAGCAGTAATGCCCTGGGAAATAAATAAAGTATGACTCAGCCAGATCCTGAAGATAAAAAAAATCTCCAGTCATAGAGGAAGAAGGGAGAGAGTAGAGACAGTAGACAGAACTGTGAAAAGATTTATATTTTTTTGACCACAGCATGAGGGCAGCCGGAGTGACCCGGTCTCCAACCAGGTAGAGAGCGAGGCCGGGTTGAGACTGCACCACGCATGTCCTTCCCGGCGTCCTTCTGAGAGTGCAGCTTCCTCCTACAGCGACAGCATCACCACAGACAGGACAGCACAGGAAGAGGACTGGGTGAGCAGGGGCAGTGCCACCGAGGGCAGAGGATGCCCGCCGCAGGCACAGGTCCCACAGGCTCCTGCAGAACAGGTCATCTTGAAGAAGAGGAATTTGACTCGTGTATTCAAAGGTTAACTGAGCCTCTGTCCTTCAGAGCTTTGGGATGCTGCTGACTGACTCCAGTTGTTTGATGTGAATCATTCAGCTCCATGTCCAGTGTCCCACCTGTGCCGTTTGTCCACACTGCCATCTGCAAGAGCCAGGGAAAGGAACCGCTGTACCTCTCTCCCCCTCGTGGCCTAGGCAGTTGGGGCTCACATTTCTCTCCCACCTTTAAGGTCACTTTGGAGGCCGGGCCCACCCAAGGGGGAGCACAGAGACTCAGCTATAACTGACACCTGTCCCCAGCCTTGACGAGCCACGTGCTGCCACTATTTCACCTAACACTCACAAAGACCTGTGGCATCATTATGGCTGTTGTTCCCAATTTCCAGATGAGGTCACTGAGACAGAGAGAGGTTAAATAACTTACCCAAGGTCGGTGGGCTAATCAGCGATAGGGCCAAGTTGGTGAGGTTCCAGAGCCCCTCACAGCCACATCGGCTTATGGTGTGACTCAACACCCCCATCGTGAATGGGGAAACAAGAGTTTGGGTCCCTATTGAAGTCAGATTACTACAGGGACACATGCATTTCCATGGTTATAGCAGCTCAGTTCACGATAGCCAAACTATGGAACCAGCCTAGGTGTCCATCAATAGACGAATGGATTATGAAATGATGTTCTGTATACATAATGGAATTCTACTCAGCCATAAAAAAGAACACAATCATATTATTTGCAGGGAAATGGATGAAACTCGAGACTATTATACTTAGTGGGATTAGCCAGTCACAGAAAGTGAAAAGCCATATGTTTTCACTCATATGTGGAAGCTAGACAGAAACTGGGGAACAAAGTCCTCAGATAAATGAGGGGAGATACTAGTGGAATGGAGGAGGGGGATCCAGAGAAGAAAATGGGGAGGTAGGGTGGAGAAAGGGGAGATCTGATCATGGAAACTCTTCAAATAATCCGTTCCTACATGAAGCTACTCGTATTGATTAAAGACTACCTATGGGGAGGAAGGGAGTGGGGTGGAACCGGAGAGAAACACACAACAAATGCTGTGTGTATATGTATTTGTCACACTGAACCTCACTATGCTGTAGAATTATAATACGCCAATAAAAAATAACCAACAATAATAAAAAATGAAAAAGGGCTTGGGATCTAGCTGAGTGGTAAAGAACCCTGGGTTCAATCCCCAGTACCACAACAGTAAATAAACAAATGTGTTGTAATATAGAGTATAAAAAAATCTAGGTCCTTGCAGGAGGCTAGATTGTAAATCCTCTGAGCACAAGGGGACAGCTGAAGACCAGGCTGTGGCTCGCAGTGGTGCAGGTTGCATACTCTCACGAGGCATCGGGTAGTAGCTTTCCCTGCTCAGTCTTCATTTGCCCATTGAACCACCCTGGTGAAGACTGCAGGACAATGAAAAAGGGTGGAAAATGTAGAGTTGCGGAAATCAACCTAAGTCTCAAAATACATCATTGTAAAGAGGTAAAAATAAATTGCCAATTGTGAGCAGCGTGTAGACACATCTTAACAGTAAAGGGTGAGGTTGGGTTGAGGAATGCAGGAGGGTTTCCACCAGCCCAGGTCCATGACCTTGCACAAGGTGCTCAGAGATCTCTCCTGGAGTGGCTACGTCCTCTCTGGGTGGCAGATCCAGGTCCCTCTGCTAGGCAGAAGCATCCGTAGACTTGATAGGGTGGAACTTGGGACTGAAATAAGAGACAGTTCAAAAGAAATGTCCTTGCAGGAAGGGGAGGCAGAGACGTGTTTCGCATCATGATGACCTAGTTTGGATTCCCCAGCAGATCTGAGACAAGGTTTCAGACACAAGCGCCGTATTTGGGAGGCCATCCCAAGAAACACCAATTAGGAAGTGGTTGTTATGAGGCACCATAGGGAGAAAACTTCCATCTCTAAGCTGGTCACCTCTGTGGCCACCTGGAGCATAGTGCCACTGGGGACTATGGGAGAGGGTACAGAACAGGCACCTGGGACGTCACCCCTGGGCAGGAGAGGGAGCTGTGCTGTTGAGGCACCACCCTCAGCCCTAGGGACATTCATTCCAGGAGACTCTTCTCATCTGCTTCACAAGACAGCTGCTATGCTCTGGTTGGCCATCAAGACAGTGTGTGCAGAAATGATTAGCCCCGAAAGAATACAGCCAGGGTACCGACATCATGCAAGACTCTCGCTTTCTGTGGTCCCACAGCCAGGGAAGGTATGAAGCAAGCCCATTCCAGAAGATGGAGGTCTCTCAAGAATCAATTCTGAGCCAGGGTCAGTGGTGCATGCCTATATACCCAACACTTGGGAGGCTGAGACCGGAGGATGACAGGCTCCAGGCCAGTTGCATGGTAACTTGGTGAGACCCTATTTCAAAACAGAAAATTAGAAGGGCTGGGGAATGTAGCTCAGCAGTAGAACACCGTGGGCTAAATCCTCAGTGCCACGTAAACAAACAAACAAACAAAAAGAGCCGATTCCAACTTGCCATGGCAAGTGAGGAAGAAAAGAGGGATGTTTGGTGGGGTTTCCCGTTTCAGCAGTGTCTGTCATAGACACTGGGAGGAGTGTGGAATCTGTGACTGTTTTGATATAAAGCTGTGCATTGTGTGAAATCCCGGAATAAGCTGAAAGAAGTTTTGCAAAAACTGCAAGCAATAGCACGGGAAGCTTTGTGAGCAATGCTCAATGTGAGAACGCCAGGATGCTGTGTCTAACTGGGATGAATGGGACCTTGTTAGGGGTGTCAGGGAAAGATGGATGCCTGGGTCCTGAATCGCTTCTGTCTCCTCTGCCAACCCCTGGAGGAAGAGGAACAAATGGTGGAGGGAGGGATGCTGTCACAGGACAGGTCTCCATGATGACAGGAACATCACAGTTACGGGCGTGACCTCGCAGGGTCTTAAATAACACCTTGCCTTCCTTTAGAAAGTATGAGTTCGTGGCCAGCCTCGGCTACTTAGTGAGGCCCTCTGCAACTTAGTGAGACCTGGTTTCAAAATAAAGTATAAAAAAAAATAGGACCGGCGGGGGGTGTAGCTCAGAGGTAAAACACCCCCTGGGTTCAATCCCCAGTACCTCAAAAAAAAAAGTTACATTCCTGAACAAAAATAAATTCTATTCAGGTGAATCAAGAGGAAGATAACTATATAATTTGTTATTTTGGAGTAGCAAATTTTGGTTATCTTAAAATTAGAGCTCCCACCCTGTACGGGGGCTGAGTGTGACTGTACAGTTAGGTAGGCCTAGTTTGCGGTCCAGGTTGTCTTGATTCTTCATCTATAATCTCAAGACAAAAAAGTATACACCTTTTAGAATTTCTGTAGGGATTAGAGGGGACTTTGTATGTTAAGCGTGTAATATAGCACTTTATAAATAGTACATCTTAAGTAAATTATCAAAGTTAGTTTTAATTATTTTATTTCACCAAGCATTATGGTTTTTTTGTCTTTTGTACAGATTTTCTTTTACCTTCTCTCTGTTATCATATCTTTTCTTGCATGTTAACAAGTAAATCTTAAAACAGATTACTAAAAGGTCTTAAAAATTTCCCTCTCAGTCAGTACTCAGAGTAGGTTCCCAAACAAGTGTTATTTTGGTTCTGATGTAGGTTAATGATGCTAGAATCAATTTGTTCCAGCAAAGTGTACCCCACAATAAGAAAGGGTTTCTACTGATAAGACAAAATACATCAAGATATGAAGTGGTAGACTTGATAGACTTGTTAGACATAATAACTTGGAAGTTATTATGTAAGGAAACTGCTTCATTAACATTTAAAATTCCATAATATGCACCTTTCAGGAAAGAAATGCAATTTTTCAAAGGCTTTGTTCCCCCTTTTTGGAAGCGATGAAAACTGCTTAAAAATTAGGTGAAATCCTGAGCCCAGTTACTATTTGCAGTGTTATGCAAGCTGGCTGCATTTTGCCTTCCTGGTGCAATTCTTTCACATGCACAAATTGCTGCATCCTCTGTGGGAGATTTATCAGGGGTCAGTATTATGTTTGGGAGGCTCCAGCTCCCATTTTTGAGCAATGA
Source organism: Glis glis (assembly GCA_004027185.1). NCBI lineage: Eukaryota > Metazoa > Chordata > Mammalia > Rodentia > Gliridae > Glis > Glis glis. The sequence continues at coordinate 59,031 of PVJS01005429.1, read as the reverse complement.
GGTAACAGTTGTGTAAAGCCAGAATGTAAGCTGCTTTGAAGCCAAATACAAATGTTTGGTGTTTCTTCTCCCCCATGATACTTCTTGTCATGTTTGACTATTCTTTTAATATTTTCTCAGATCCTTGCTAGGTTCAGCACTGTTAATTCTTTTCAATTCTGAATCTTTTCCATTGAGTACCAGCAGTTGCCTTGCTTGAGTAACTCCACAAAAGGAAGTTATGCCAGGGCTTAGCAAACTTTTTTTGTAAGGGACCAGATAGTAAATATTTTATGTTTTGTGGGCCATTTAGTTTCCTTCATAATTACTGAATTCTGCAGTTTCACACAAAAGTGGCCACAGAAAACGCACAAATGAACAGACATGGCTGAGTCCCAATAAAACTTTATTGTCAGGAACAGGAAGGATTTGGCCCATGGACTTGAGTTTGCCAACTCTGAGTTATATCATGGGTAAAATTTAATGGTTCCCTTGAACAATTATTTGGAGTTATGATGGTTATTTTTTGTTTCTACTTGTTATAGTATCCAGTTTTGTTGCTATTAAGGTGTTTTGTAGATACCTTCATTAGACTGTAAATAAAGGAGATTACCCTCCATAATGTGGGTGGACCTCAGTTGAGGACTGTAATGGTTTTTATTTAGAATGTCCCCCTAGCGCTCATGAAAACAAGATATCAATGCTGGAAGCAGGGCTTGGTTGCTGAGGAGGGGTCCCTGGGGGAGTGGCCTTGGGGATTATATATGGTTCCTTTTCCCCTTGTTCCCTCTCTCTCTCTCTCCTTCCTGCTGCCATGCTCTGAGCTCCTCAGACCTGGCCTAACATGGACTGAAACTCTGAAATCTCCAAAAACTGTAAGCAAATAAATCTTCCTTCCTCTAGGTTGTGTGGTCAGGTTTATAGGGTCACAGCAGTGAGAATGTTGAATGAGACAGGGACTTGAAGGTAGGGATGACAACATTTCCCTGGGAAGAACAAACTTTGCCTGAAGACTGCAGTACCAACTCTTGCCTTGGCTTCCAGCCTGCCAGCCTTGCTCTACAACCACATAAGCTCTTTCCTGAAATGAATCTCTCTCTCCCTCTCTCTCTCTCTCTATACACACACACACACACACACACACACACACACACACACATATACACACACACACATATATATATATATATATATATCCTGTTGGTTTTGCTTCTCTAGAGTACTCTTCACGGGATCCAATATGTCTAATGCATATTTCTCACCCAAAGGCTCATTCTTCTTTAGTGTATTATTTGTCTTTACGTATTTATTTGTTAATTCATCCAGCCAACCATCCATTCTTTCATCACATCACTTCTGCCCATCTCTGTACATGCATCTTCATTCACCCCACCATTGAAATCAGAGTCTTTGAAGGCACTCCAGCCTCCTGCATCTGCCTCTGAAGTATCTTTCATCCCTGTCCTGTTTCCATGGCTCCACACTATTCCCAGGCACCTCTGATAGAGTTGCCTGGCGTGTTCCCCTCCAGTCCCTTCTCCATAAAGTCTACCTAGAGAGCCTTAGAAGCTGTAAGTCAGATGTTATTCTTCTAAGTCCCTTCAGTGGTCACCATTGCACTCAGAACAACATGCCAACTCTTCCTTCCTGGGCTGCTCTCTGCTGATCTTGCCAACTCTATCACAATCTTTTTCCTTCAGTGCTTCAGGAACACTGGACATGTCCCAAAAGGCCACCCTTGTCCTTGCCCCACAGCCTCACCTCTTATTGTTTCCAGTGTCTGGACCAGTCTTCTCTAGCTCGTGTATCTCTAGTTCTTTCCCATCTGTCAAACCTCTATTCTCCTGTCACTCACTTCAAGAGATCTTTGCCAATTGCTCCATATATCCTTCTTTCCGTCTTTATCACGTTCTTCTGCACTTTTAAACATCAGAGTCCCAAATTGTTGTGTTTGTTTACTGTCTGTCTCTTGCACTAAAATGTCAACTCCATGGAGGTAAGGGCTGACTAGCTCACAATTTAAGCCAGAACTTAGCACACAGTGTTGGCCACAACTCGGTCAACACATAAAAAGAACAGTGCATCAACAACTGAACTAAGGACAGGGTGAGTGTGGCTTATGGAATCAGACTGGTCCTTCCCACCAGCGCTTCTGGTCTAGTGGGAAGACAGTCGATCATTGAAAAATGATGCAAATAAGGGAAACTCAAATTCTGTAAGTGCTGTGAAGAGACAGGCGTGGCATATAGAATGGAACTGTGACCTTCTCAGGGACAAGGAGCACTTTCCTGAAGATGTGTGACTTGCTGGATTTGGAAGATGAGTACCAGTTTATTAAGTAAACAATATTGAAGCAACATTCCAGAAAGAGGAAATTGCAGGTGTGCAAATGCCCATGGCAGAGGGAATGTTAGCACACTTGAGGCACTGAAGGATGGTTAGCCAGCATGGTGAAGTGCAGAGACCTTTGGCAGGATCATGATGGTGAAGCTGGGGTGCTGGGGGTTTGGGGGCCACATTTAGGATGTTAGCTCCCACTCTAAGAGCAATGAAGATAGGGGAAGGAAGAGCAGTGAGGGGAAATGCCATAATCCAATTTGTTTTCCCTATTTGAGCCTGGATACAGTGTGGGGGCAGATGTGGGTGGACAGGAGGGAAAGAGAGGCAGAGAAATCTGTGCAGAGACTTAGTGAGACATGACAGAGCTTTGGGGTTTTGAGTGGAGTGTGGTGGGGAAGGAGAGGAGAAGTCAGAGATAAAGAGGCAGATGAGATAAGAGATAAAGAGGCAGAAGAGATAAGAGATAAAGAGCCAGAAAGCTTGAGAGTGGGCAGCTTGGGAGAGGGAGGGGACAGGGCTCCTGGTTTGCTCAGTTGGTGAATGGTACAGCCTACCAGAAACATGCACCGAGCAGGTTCCAGTTGGTGCAGATGTCACTGTTGTGCCACAGAGACCCATCTTGGATCTGGTCTCCTGGACATTGAGAGATTAAGGGAATCCTGTGTGTCTTTGAGTCCTAGAGTTGTGGTATGTCTGCCTTTATTTGCTGCTTTGTAGACATATATAAAATGCATTTGATAGCAACAGTTCTGCTTTGCTTCCAAAAGATCGCCTTGTAAAGATAAGGCTTTTGTCTCTATTTTCCTATGTTCAAAGCCAGTGTATAAATATCTTCTCTGTGTCCACTTGCCAAACTCAGGATAAGATTCAAAGATATCAACAGTGGGGAAACCAAGCCTTGGGAGAAAGGGCCCAGGGGTCATCTACCTCTGGCTTCTGTCTGAGCCTCTTCTTCATGTCCACAGTGACTTATGGAATCCATATGCATTGAAACCATCTTTAGGCCTTTTGTGAAACTGAGATGGAAAGAGACATGGATAAAAACATCAGTCATTACTACTGTACCCTCTGCTTTTACATTGGTGTATTGAATGGCAAATATTATCTCTGCAGTGCTTTTTTAAATGTAAAAACAAGGAGATGATGTTCATACATTTATAAACTCAAGGTTTCCACTCCCAGAATTTCTGAATTTTTGCTTCCTTTATTCACCTATCCATCATTTAAACATTTGGCACAGTAATAGTACTCAAAATTATAGAAAGCTGTCTGTGGGTATGACCATGAAAGTGAAAACAAAAGAGGGAGAGAAAGCTTAATGCTCAATAACGGCAGCTCTGAACAAGATGGACTTTCTGCTTCTCAACAAGCGGGTCACCAAATCGACCCAGTTATTGGCAGAGGCACTTGTTCTTTCTGGAAGGTGTGTCATTCAGGATGAAAGGGTTAATGTTCTGAAGTAACAAGCAGCTGATCATTAATCACTAACATTTTAAACAGTTCCTAGGCAAAGGTAGATTTTAAAACAGCATTTAAAGAAACACATGTGTGGATTTGGTAAGTGCTGTCTCTGGTTTTACCTGTGCAGATTGTCTCTGCACACATTACAAAGGGACCTTTTGCCAGCTTTGGTTTTTAGAAACTTTTCCACAACTTTCCAAGCATGATTCTTGGGTAGGGAGGATGGTGGTGGCGTGTCACTAGGGATCCAGGAAGACACTAGCTCAGGAGGTTGGAAAAGCAGAAATTGAAACCAGCCGTGAGCATTGCTTGTGCCAAGCTGCTGAGCAGTCAGGAGGCAGAAGCCCAGGCCTTGGGAACGGGGCAAAGCAGGTGCATTTGAAACAGGGTCTCCCTAAGTTCCTGAGCATCTTGCTAAGTTGCTGAGGCTGGCCACAACCTGAGATCCTCTTGTCTCAGCCTCCCAAGAACTGAGATCACAGACATGAAATGGGATTAAAGTACGAGGATCAGCGCGGAGCCAGAGGTGGAAGTGCCTCTGTCCTCCGTGGCCCCTGGAGCCAGGGCTGGTCTAGCAGGGATGCTGACCTGCTTCTTGCCCTCATCAGTACTGAACAAGACAGCAAGTTGTGTCCCCTGCTTGGCCTCAGTTTCCCTACTGGACAGGGTCTTAGACCCTTGCTTCTCTAGGTCCCAGGGAGCCACCAATTACCTCCAAGAAGGGAATACATCAAGTCTGCCAAACTCCAAGATGACAGATGTGCTGCTCAGAGCTGGCAATGATGACAGGAGGAGGCCCTGAGCTCCGCTTTCAGATGTGCCCCTGGCCCAGACTCCTCTGTCCTGGTTTTGGGCTTATCTGTGAGCAGGCTTCTCTATTCCTTACACCCCACCCCCATTTCTCAGCACCTCCCACTACTCATTGATTATTACATCCACATGAATGCACCACCCTGGTAGGGGAAGCTACTATAAATCTGGATAATTTTTATTTTTGCAAACTTGACTAATTCTAGACTTCTTAAAGAGTCCCAGCACTTGAATATTTGAAAACATAAGATACCCAGTGACATTTTTCCAGCGGTGACAGTGGGTGGAAAGGTGCAAAGTTGGACTCTTTTGTCTAAAAGCATTCGGATTTTAGGTATTCAAAATGTTATGTAAACAGAATTTTTCACTTCAATTTTGTTTACACCCTTATTGTTGAAATGGCTCAGCTATAAGGACATTGAAACCTGTGCGAAAAATCAGCTGTAGCTTCATTTCTATATTTCAGGCAATGTAGCTGTCATTCGCATAGGGCTGAATTTCAGTCTACACTATCTCTGTGTAAAAGAAATTTTTTTATAATTTTACTTTGAGACCCCATTCCACTGGGGTGGTAGAAATGTAATCTACCAATTTGGGGTTTCCCAAGCCTTCTGGGGTTGTATGTAAGCTGTAGGGGAGTGCTGGAGAAGATGGGGTGGTCCGCAATAGCTCCTGGGTGTCCATTTAGAATTTCAGCTTTCCCGTTGTCACTGTAATCTTTGCTTTCCAGGCTTCATGTCTCCATATTTTCACCCATTTCTGATTGACTCATCTGCAGAACTGGCGACTGTGCCACATCTGCACCCAGCGTTCATTCTGTCTCTTCCTACCCACACTCACTGGGCCAGGGAAGCCCACGAGTCTAGAAGTGGAAGTCCAGTACCACTCACGGGGACCTGGGAACTCTGCAAGGCTGCCCGGGACCCCCGCACCACACAGGTGCTCCTACTCTGGGTCTTGCTGCTTCCTTAGCTCCTACCAGGATCCAGGTCCCTGGGGGTCTCAAAGCCCCATTCCTTTTGTAGTCCTTGTCAGTACTCCTATGGCTTGGTGTGGGTCTGGGATGGCCACTGCCATCACCTTCGCTCAGAGTCTGCCCCATATAGCTTAGCTCCGATTGTTTGTTTGTTTATTTATTTTGTAGTGGGGATTGAAACCAGGTGTTGTTCTGCCTTCTAGCTACACCTCCAGCCCTTTTAATTTTTATTTCATAAAGGGTCTTGCTAAGTTGCTGAGGCTGGCCTCTAACCTATGATCCTCCTGTCTCAACCTCCCAAGTCCTGGGATTACAGGCATGTGCCACCAACACCTGGCTTTTCCATTGTTTTAAATCTGATTTTTTCCCCTTTCTCCAGTTGGAAGAAACCTTTTTCTTCCTGGGGAATAAGAGTAGACAGGCTTTTACTTGGGCCTAGACTCGTGAATCTCCAAAGCACTTCCATCGCTCTGTGCTGTAGCACTACTTACCTGAGCGCATTGGTTCTGTTCTTTCAGGTTCCTCAAATAGAGGAAAGTGACAAAAACGTCCCAACACACGTGGAGGATTGATGCTACTTAGTTAGTATCAACAAGTATTATCAGAGATAAGTCATTTTCTTCTCCATGAACTCTACTTACTAAATGACTACTTGTACATCTGCTTCCTGGACCTTGGGAAACAAAGATTACTATGACATGACATCTCATCTCTTTAAGGCCTAACAATTCAAGGATGAAATAAAGAAAAATGACCTGACCACAGTGGGAAAAGCTTGATGATCGGTGTGAACAAAGTGCACACTCAACAGAGGTGTGATCACAGCTACCCACGTGACTGGGTGGTTTCTTGGATATGTTTGATGCTCTGGACTCTGTGTTCAGAATTTGTAATTACTACTTTCACCACTGACATGAAACAATTGGGTCGTAATTCCCCAAGGGATTGAACAAACCACTGTACAGATCCCGTTTTAGTCAGATGCTCATGGTCCACATGAAAACTTTATCCATAGAAAAAGCAGTGTGAAAAGAGGTCATCTATACATGGTGCTGATTAGCACTTTATTATTCAAAGAAAACTCACTTTATGAACCTTTACTGCTCCACCTTTCTGTTTAGAAGTCTCAGTCTTGAATTTGGAAGATCCATGAGAAACCAGGCCCAGTAGGTTCTAGGATTCCACCCCCTCATCCTTTCTTGGGTTCTAAGAAACCCCACCCCCGTCATTCACTGCATTCCCTCAGGAGTCCTTTTCTGTCACCATGTAGGCTACCGACTTTAGGCAGCTCAGAGACTCAGGTGGCCCATGTAGCTGCTGGTTCTCAATCACAGAAGCTCATTGTCCGTGTGTTCAAAACAGGCTGCCCAACAAAATGCCTGCCTTATTCCCAGGGTTTAATGTATGCCTTTGCCTGATTCTATAATTCTGAATTGATTGGTTTTATCATTGCTGTTCGGAAAATTACATTGCAATCAGGATTTTTTCCCCCTTTGAGAAATGATCCCTCCAAATCCATTTTCCAACTCTATAGCCAGCATCTAGCCAGGTAGCTGCACATGGATTTGCCCTTGGGCTATACCAACAGAGATCACAGCCACCCAAGTGCACTTGTAAAACTCCCCCCAGGAAAACTCATGTACATTGAAGAAATGAAATCATCCCTTACTCAGCTTGTCTTTGTGATATCAGAGTCTTGTCAGTTACTACTTGTATTCTGTGCAAGGATATAATTTACCTCCAGGCTTAGCAGAAAATGCTTTGTATTATTGTTAGATTTGCTTAAGAACAAGAGTCCACATTTGTAGTCCATACATGGTGGGATAGGATTTAATCTAGGTGGTTTTATTCTTGGAAATAATGTTTGGGGGAAAATGTCTTTTAGCATATTAAGTAATTTATGTTCTATCTCATTGTGAAAGGAGATGGAAAGTGGCAAAAATGACAAATTTCTACATAATAAAAATTTTAGGAATATCTAAGGAATTCTTAGGAAGCTAAATAAAGGAAGAAGGGTCTGAAATCAAAACAAAGCCAGAAGAAGGGCCGCCTGGCAGGCCATACGGTCCTGGGCATGGCAGGAGGTACTTGGAACAGAAATTTGGTTCTGGGTCTAATGTGGGAAGATGCACATGAAATTAGCCAGAGTTGAGTTTGATAAGGCATACACTGGTCGATTCTTCAGGAAAATATCTGATCCTCCAGACGTCAGGTGAGGAGGTATTTCTCCTTAAGTTGTGAAAGGGAAGCCCTTCCACAAAGCGATGAGTGCGACTCTCAGCCCTTTCTGTACAGGAGAAAAGCTGAGATGTGCTCTATGTCCCACAAGCCACAAGGCTTGAGGCCACCCGAAGGAACAGCAGGGAAGAACAAAGAACACTCTACTTTGATTAGGGACACTATTTTCAGTGTCAGGCCACTACTCTTTTCTTCCTGCATCCATGGACCAAGTGCAAAACTTTTCTGCCGGGCGTGGTGGCGCATGCTTGTAATCCCAGTACTTTGGGAGGCGGAGACCAGAGGATCCGGGTTCACGGCCAGCCTCAGCTCTCAGCTCTCTCTCTCTCACTCTCTCTCTCCCCCCCCCTTAGTGAGGCCCTCCACAACTTCGTGAGACCCGGTTTCAAAATAAAGTATAAAAAATAGGGCCAGGGGCGTAGCACGGAGGTAGAACGCCCCTGCGTTCAATCCCCGGTACCACAACAACAACAAAAAAAACCAACTTTTCCCAGGACTAAGAGAGCAAATTGCAGCTGGGACTCCAGTCCCCAACACAACTGGCGTCACACCAGCTGGTGAGCTCATCCCTGACCAGGGTCACTAGTGAGACAAGCAGCTGGCAGAGGCCTCCAGGGTGTGGCTAGCAGGGTCAGCCAGTTGCTGATGCCAGCGCATCCCTACCTCTCCTTGGCAGTGAGGGTGGGTGTTTCCCCTCTTCCTGGCACTGTGCACACTGGAGTGGTCTTGAGGAAAGAAACTCTGGGAAAAGGAGACCATATCCATTCAATATTGCCTCTGGCTGACCCGCAGGGAGCGGGCTGGCAGAAGTTGAGGTTTGCCTCATCTCTTCAACTTTATGGTCCCCTATTCATAAAATTATGCAGTTGGAGCTCGGTGAAGACGGGTAATAAGATGTTGTCATTGAGTCTACAATTATCACCGTGGACTCCCAGTAGGAAAAGATGAGAAGCCCGCAATAACTAGCTGGTAGGATCTTGGCACCCAAGAGTTGTAGACCTCAGCTACCTTTTGACAGAGAGCAGGCAGGGTCTTCATGGCAAAGAGAGAGAATTGCCAAAACTCTCTGCACGGCTGGAGAAATTGAAAAATGTCAATCCCTGCTCAAGCTGTGTTAGCAGGCATGGAAGCCTGGAGCGGCAGATGGTGGCATGCTCTCTCATGCCAATAGGACCCTAGACTGAAGTACTTGTGTGCTCGCTCCTGACCTCCATGCTGTTTTCGCTCTGTCCATCTGCTTCAGGGGCAGCATGTCCATTTACGAATTGGGCCATCATTGAGGTGGGGGATTTGTCATGTCACAGAGCTTTCCTGGTGGCAGCCTGTTCCACCTCTGTGGAGCTGGTGGCAGCTGTCTAGGGCTGCATCTGGAGGGACGGCGCCAGGCAAATTCCGAGCACCAATTATTCAGCCTTGGCATGAGTCGGGCTGAGTATCTTGCTCAAGTGCTTTTGACATTCTAAATACCAGGAGGTCTTTTTCCATTGAAAGCTGGATGACTGTGTGAGGGATCAGTAACACAGAAATTGGCTCAGACAATGACAAAGGAGAAGACAGATCCATAGGTACTGATATAAGAGAATGGGGATTCAAACTTCTGCTTCACAAATCTAAAGCCAACCCACAGTGCTGGCACCTAGTGTCTTAGTCTGCTGTGCATTGCAATAATAAGGTAACGGAAACAGGTTAACTTATTATTTCCCTATTAGAGAAAAGGGTTTCTTTTGACTCATAGTTTCTAGAGCTCCTAGGTCAAGGGCCTGAATCCGGTAAGGGACAGGGAGTGGGTACATGTGTGTGTTTCCTCTGGTCTCTCCCTGTCTTTTTGGCGGGGGGGTACTGGGATTTGAAACCAGGGACACTCTACCTCTGAGCTATAGCCCCAGCCCACCTTTCTTATTTTGTTTGAAACAAGGTCTAAGTTGCTGAGGGTCTTGCTAAGCTGCTGCTGAGGGTCTTGCTAAGCTGCTGAGGCTGGCCTCAAATCTATGATCCTTCTGTCTCAGTCTCCTAAGTACTGGGATGACAGGTATGCAGCATTTTGACTTCTTTTTTTTTTTCAGAACTGGGGATTGAATCCATGGGCATTCTACCTCCAAACTACACCCCCAGCCCTATTTTTTATTCCTTATTTTGAAATAGTGTCTCACTAAGTTGCAGAGGGCCTCACTAAGTAGCTGAGGCTGGCTGCAAACCTGGATCTTCAGGTCTCTACCTCCCAAGTACTGGGATTACAAGCATGCACCACCACGCCCGGCTCCAAACTTTCTATAGTATTTAATGCAATGTGAATATATTAATTATCTATTGGTAAATAAACATTAACAATAATTTAAAATGACATTTATTATTTCACCAATATCTGTGGGTCAGGAATCTTGGCACAGTTGAGTTGGGTCCAGTGGCTCTGAGACATTCATAAGATCAGAATCCAGGGCTCAGCCAAAGCTAAGTGGCCATGGTGGGGGATCCTCTCAGCAGTCTCCAGTTCCTCCTGGGCTGTGGACCGCAGGCCATCTTTATCATCAGTCCCTTGACCCTGAGTTCACAAAACAGCTATCTACTCCATCAGAACAAGCAAGGAGACAGACAAGAGAGAGAGAGAGAGAGAAGGAAGAAGAAGGAGGAGGAGGAGGAGGAGGAGGAGGAGGAGAGGAAGAAGAAGGAGGAGGAGGAGGACAATGACGACCATGATGACAAAGAGGAGGATGACAACGAGGAGGAGGAGGAGAGGACATGAGCAGGGAGGACATCAGAGTATTTTATAACCTCATCTCAGAAGTGGTGAGTTATTGGTCCAGCTACCCACAGGAGGCAGAGGTTACACTGGGAGGTGGGATTCTTGGGAGCCATTTTAGAAGCTGCCTAGCACAGAAGCTGGTCAATATTTGACTGTGACTATTATTATTTTTTATTGGATGTGATTTTGGACAAATCGAAAGTAGTATAGCAGAAAAATAGGGACAGATTTTTCTTGAAAAATACTAGGCTGTGAAACTTTATTGAAATAAAATGTTGGGACTCTTTGATAAACTCAAATAATGTTATGTTCACTTCTCCTTCAATTTCTTATTTCCCAGTTACCCAGGACAGATAAAGTCCTGTAACCAGTTAGTTTAAACTCTCCATTTATTCAAAATATACACACACTATCATTTGTAGTTGTGAGCTAAGCATTTTCAACAATAAATTTGTCAACTTGAAATAATATATTTATAGGAGATGAGCAAGAAAGAGAAAAATATCCATCAAAACTCAAAATGATGATGAAAATCAGGCCTTCTGTTTGATTTTTTTGAAAAGATTCTATTTATTCAGTGCCTACTGTGGGTTAGTCAGGACATGAGGGGCTCTTAACACAGGCTTTAGTTCCCTCTCATATGACTTCATGAGCTTAGAACGGCCATATTTCACAGATGCAGTCATGGGACAGTTAAATGGTTAAAGCAGGCAGCAGAATCAGGGCTGTAACACAGCCTGACTCCAGAGGCCGTGGTTTTAACCACTGTACTCCACGGTTCCTCTATCTTTCTCGGTTTAGAACACACTTTCATCAACCATTTTCTTCTGGGCCATTTTAAAATGAATGAATGTAAGCACCTTTGTGAGTACCTTTGTGTCCTGTATAATATTGTTCACAAGAACCCCCACAGAGATACTTTATGGAAGGTTCTTTGCTGGCATACATTTTGCTTCTAGCCCATCAGAGGGTTCTTGCAGCTGCATGTATGGAAGCAGGTTACACATCAACAAGAGGAACCTCCCATGCTCCCAGTTCCCAGCTACTTCCCTGTGGAAGGCAGGTTGGGCTCCCACTGAGAAACCACATCATCATGGTCTAGATGTCCAGGCATCACCGCAGTGACTGTACCTGCCTCAGGGAATGTGGAAGCATGGTGTCGGGAGAAGTGGGCATAGCAGCCCCTGGTGCAGGACAGTATTCTCAAGGCTCCCCAGAAATACCAGCATGGGGGGAATTGGAAACCTCAGCAGGGCTGGGTTGAGACAGTCCCCAGGTAAGTTCATACAGTCTTACTTCTGGGGGATCAAATCCTCACCCTTCCCTGGAGCCACGCTCTTTCTCATAAGCCTTTGCAGTCCTTCCACCCAGAGATCAGTCCTTCCCTGTCTCTTTGACTCTGGGCTTGACCCTGTGATTTTTTTGGCCAAAGGAATGTGAGTAGAAATGCTCCTGATCCAGTCGGTCCTGGGCGTTGGCCCTCAAGAGACACTGTATATTTATATTTGCTGTCCTCCTTCTGCCATCACCAAGAAAACACGTCCCAGCTAGCCCACAATTCCAGAAGATGGGAGACACAGGAAGCAGGTCTGAACTTCACCTGCCGCTTAGAGCCAAGCCCAGTGAAGCCCAACCCAGACCCGCCAAACACTGCCAGCCCACAGGGTGTGCAGGTAAGTGCTTTGTGCTGAATGCTACAGAGGTTATGTTATGTCATACAGCAAAAACTAAAGGATATACTCTCATTAATCAATTTTTAATTATCAATTATTTAGCTGTCTGTCCATTTTGTGGTATCTGGGGCCATAAAAGTGGGATAATATTTTCAGAAAAAAGATGTTGAGTGAGAATAAATCCAAATAAAGAGTCTTGGGATAGTTCTACATTTAAGGGATGAGCAGAAGGAGAGAAGGGTAAAAAGGAGAGGCTGTGAGGGCGAGTGGGGGAAAGTCGTGGAGGACAAGGAGGTGTCCAGGTTTAAGAAGAAGTAAGGCACAAGAGGCCAGTGCTGCCACCAACCCCAGCAAGATAAGGACTTAGACAACCCCACTGTATCTGCATTCAGGAATCTCAAGGCCTTTTGCCAAACAAATTCCAGTGAAGAGAGGAGATCCAGATGTGATACCCGAAATGTGGGGTCAATGAGAAGGGAGAGCAACCACATAATGAAGTCCAGGGGCCATTATTATTTCTAGCTTTTTCCTTCCAAACGATTTCAAATTTACAAAAGTTGAAAAAAGAAAAAATAATGCAAAGAACATCCTTCTATTCTTTATCCAGATTCACCTGTTTTCTCCATTTGCTTTATCACTGTATTCTCTCCCTGTATGTATACATCTTCACACACTTTATTGCTGAATCATTTTAGAATAAATTATATATATATATATATATATATATATATATGTATGTATGTCATGTTCTCTTTTTACTAAACTGCTAAATCCTTCAGTGTGTATTTCCTAAGAAAAAGGAACTGTCTTTCATAAGCACAACACATTTTTACATTATTGGTTCATATTCACATTGCTGCAGTACCATTCACTAATCCACCATGCACATTCCAATTTTGTCAGCTGATCTGAAAATATTACCCTTTGTAACATTTTTCCCTCCAGTGCAAGGTCCAGTTGAGGGTTAAGTATTACATTTAGTTTTCATGTTTCTTTAGTTTCCTTTAATCTGAAACAATTCCATAGCTTTTCTTTGTCTTTTATGGCATTGCATTCTTTTTGAAGAACACAGTCCCCCTTCCCTTTTTAAATTGTATGTTTCTCATTTTATGCTTGTCTGAAGTTTCCTTGTGATTCAGGGAGGTGTGTTCTAGGCCAGGACACCACACAGGTGATGTTGTCTCTTTCTCAGACATCATGTCTGGAAGCACTTGATACGTTGAGCTAATTTACATAGGTGCTATTAATTTTGTCACCTGGTCAAAGTGTTGCCTAATTTTTCCACTGTCAATAAACTGTTGTTTCTCCTTGCAACAAAGTCTATGGGGGAAACACGTTAAGATTATACCAATGGCCCGATCCTCATCAAAAATTTCCCATAGCCGGGCATGGTGGCACATGCCTGTAATCCCAGTAGTTGGGAGGCTGAGACAGGAGGATCATAAGTTCAAGGCCAGCCTCAGCAACTTAGCAAGACCCTGTTTCAAAATAAATTTAGAAAGAGTTGGGGATGTAGCTTGGAGGTAAAACAACCCTGCATTCAATCCCTAGTACAAAACAAAACAAAAAAAAAAACCCCAAAACAAACAATAAACAACAAAAACAACAACAAAACTTCCCCCTAGAATAAGTACTATGTTTAAACGCCCATTGATGAATTCTGCCTGTGCCAATCTCCACTGTGATGGTTGCATAATGATGAGTCTTCTTTCAGCTGCATCCTTTATTAGTCAACCCTCATCATTCTACTCTAAGTCAAAGCATACTATTCTTTCTAACTTGTTGATTTATTTATGTATTAAGGAAGCATTAGGCTCTATTTTGAATGGATTATAATTCAGTGCTGTACTTAATTATTTTGTGTTCAAATTGTCCACATTAGGGCAGAGGGAGTACATTCTGTTGGTTCTTGTGTCCTTGTGACACGGTCATCTGTCTTCGTTGTTGTTGTAGCACTTATTTATGTTCTAATATAACAGAATAACCCAGGCTCATCTTGTATCTGCTCTGCTTCAGATATGGAATTAGCCATTTCTCTTACATGACCTGGTTGTTTTTAGTAGGGTCTCTTATTGAGTCTAAAATCTGTACATGTGGTATACTCATTGATACTGGGGTGTCAGAGCCCAGAAATACACACATGTCTTTATATATAAATACACACATGCATACATATATTCATGTTCATATAAGATTGCATATACACATACATATGCACAGTTTTAAAACACGAGTTCATACTAATAGATCCAATTCCATCCATCCCCATGGGGTTCTTTTATGACTTTCCCCTTTCTCATACATGTATGCCCCTATTCCACAGTGAGAACTCTGACTTCCAAAAATATCAACACATTTACACCTTTGCTCAGTTCTATAACACATTTAAAATAGTGTTAAAATTGTTTTCCCCATAGCATTACAATCAATAAACTTATCAAAAATAGTTTAGGATTTTTTTTTTCAGTTGTCCCCTCGACGCCTTCTTTCCCTCCCCACCACTACCCAAGATTGAGGGTGTATGGTCAAGCAGTTTGCTCTTTCATTTGCTACTTCGACTGTTCTTTTTGTTTTCTTTTTTAATTGTGGTTATCATATATGTTTGAAATACAACTAGATCATTTGTTTGTTGCTTTTTATCTCAGGGTTTCCCAATCTTCCCATTCTTGTTGATTGAATTTATTTATTTATTTATTTATTTATTTATTTATTTGTGGTACTCGGATTGAACCCAGGGGAATTCTACCTCTGAGCTACACCCCAGTCCTATTTTTTTATTATTTATTTTGAAACCAGGTCTCACTAAGTTGTGGAGGGCCTCACTAAGTAGCTGAGGCTGGCCGTGAACCCAGATCCTCCGGTCTCAGCCTCCCAGGTACTGGGATTACAAGTGTGCGCCACCACGCCTGGCTTATTTTTTTTAATACATAGGATATTAATACTCTCAAAGGTCAAAACCAAGCTGGGTGTGGTGGCACACACCTGTAATCCCAGCTACTTCAGAGGCTGAGGCAGGAGGATCGTGAGGTCGAGGCCAGCTGGGGCAGCACAGCAAGAGCCTGCCTCAAAAAAAAAAAAAGGTCAAGCCAGGCATGGTGGTGCACGCTTATAATCCCAGTACTTGGGAGACAGAGACCAGAGGATCCGGGTTCGCGGCCAACCTCAGCTACTTAGGCCCTCCTCAACTTCGTGAGACCAGGTTTCAAAATAAAGGATAAAAAGTAGGGCTGGGGGTGTAGCTCGGAGGTAGAATGCCCCTGTGTTCAATCCCCGGTACCACATAAAAATAAAAAAATAAAGGATAAAAAATAGGGCCGGGGTATAGCTCGGAGGTAGAATGCTCCTGGGTTCTATCCCTAGTACCGCAAAACAAACAAACAAACAGAAAGTCCAAACCATACAAAAATTATATTCAGAGAAATGCCGTTTTTGCCATATCCCTTCCATTTCATTCTCCCAAACTTTTTAGGGAATCAATTTTGTTGTCATCGTTTCCCAATTTATCCTAATGAAAAATCTATGCATGTTTTATTTTCTCTTCTTTCTTGCACCAAAGTTGACATATTGCACATGCTCCTTTACACTTGGATTTTTTTCACCAACTAATGTCCCCTGAGTCTCTCCTTATCATTCCCTCATTACTTTTTATAGGGGCATGGTATAGTATTCCATTATATGAGCATAACCTAGCATATCCAACTAATCTCCTATGTTTGGATCTCTTGGTAATTTCCTATATTTTGCAATTATAAATTATGCTGCAATTAATAGCCTTGTGCTATGAATTTTCATTTTGCTGGATTATTTTGGGGATAAGTGGGGGTTCCCTGGGTTGCATATGCAGGGTTTTTTTTTTTTTTTTTACATTGCTAAGGTCCCTCCTAGAGGGCTTTGTGCCAATTTGCATTTCTGTCAACAACCTAGAAGAATGCCCGCTTCCTCGTCATCTCGACACGAGAGGGCATCATCAAGACTTCCTGCTTCTGACAGCCTGATGCCGAGAAATGATGTCTCAATGCGCTTTTAATTTGCGCTTCTCTTATGAGTGAAATTGAACATTTGTATATGGTTCTGGCCCATTTATATCTTCCTTTTTATGAATAGTTCTTTCATGTCTTTGTCCATTTTTCTGTAGGACTTTTGATATTTCGATCTCTTATTTTAAAAGACTCTTTATGCATTAGCGACATGAAGCCTTTCATTGGCAATATATATTGCATAGATTTTCTTCCATGTTGTCATTTAAAAAAATAATTACTTATGGTGAAGTTATGTCATGCAAGCTTTAAAACTTTTTAATTTCAATTAGTTAAATGAATCAATCTTTTATTTTAGTGCATTAGATTTTAAGTCTGAATTAGTGTTTTACTACATAGCAGGGAGAAGCCACCCATATTTTCTTCTAGTACAAGCATTTTTAAATTTTTTGTACATTTACATCCTTGATCCATTTGGAGTTTACTTTTATGTTTGATTTGAGGAGTGGATCTACTTTTATCTCTTTCCAAGTGGAAATTTCCTGTTTTTCGTCTTTTCCTTGACATTTCACTCTGTTCCTTTGATGTGTCCGTCTGTTCACGTACCAGCACCACTCTGGCTTAATTGTGGGGGATTTGTATTATGTTTTCATGTCTGGCGGGGCTAGTGTTTACCCCTGAAAGCTCTTTTTAATGTTTTCCTACCTCTTTTTGTGTGTCGTTTTCTAATTGTCTGTCTCTATAAAAAAGCTTCTCAGGATTTTTATTGGGATTGCATTACCTTTATAAATTAACTTGGAGTGAACTGACAGCTTGATAACCTGGAGACGTCCAAAATCAAGAACATTCGTTCAAGCCAGGCGCAGTGGCGCACGCCTGTAATCCCAGGCTGAGCAGGAGGACCGCAGGTGTGAGGCCAGCCTCTGCAACTTAGTGAGACCCTGTTTAAAATTAAAAGGGCTGGGGTATAGCTTAGAGGTAAAATGCCCCTGGGATCAATCCCCAGTCCAAGAAAAAAAAAAGGAACATGTGTTTCTTTCTGCAGGATCCCCTTTTCCCTCCTTTATGCCCTTTTTCATTCATTGGTCATCTCTACCGGCTCCACATTCTTCCTTTATTCAACCGGCTTTTCATGCCTCAAGGAGGGTCCCCCTCCATGGATTTAACCAACCATAGATCAAAGATATTCGAAAAGAAATGTTGCATCCTTATTGAGTATGTTCAACTATTTTCTCGTCACGCCAGGAGCTCACTCTAGTCCTCTGCCCAATTGGGTAGGTGCTCCCAAACTAAAGAATATGGCGTGACTACTGTTGACATGGCATTTACATTGTATTTGGTATTTCAAGTAGTCTAAAGTTGAGTGAAAGTCTACAGGAGGACATGCACAGGATATATGCAAATACTATGCCATTTTCTATAAGGGACTTGAGCATCCTTGGATTTTAGTTCCCAGGGTGGGCCCTGAAACCAATCCTCATAGATACTGAGGGACTGTACTTGATCCTCCCCCTCCAGTAATACCTTCTGGTCCTACCGTCTTTCTGAATCTTCAGCTCCTGATTGGTGTTCAGTGTCGTATCCCCGTTATGGGGTGATGTTGTCTGTGTTTCCTCTCTGCCCTCTGCTCCCTCTCACCTTTTTCTTAGCTCTTTCCTGTCTCCCTTCTCTGCTTTATGGGTTTGGGGCTCTTAGGAGTGGTGAGCAGGTGGTGAGTGCTCCGTTGGAATTTGTTGCTTGTTGTCCTCTCCCCTCAGGCACCTGGAAGGCAGGAGTGCTGTGTGGTTTTCTCCATCTTCCTTTCTGACTTCATGTTGGGGTGGGAGCTACAGTTCAGAATCAACCCCGCATTGTTCTCTGCACCCTGAAGACCAGATTTTTCAAAGCTCGACTTCTAGGCAAATCTAGAGCTGGATTTCAAATCAAAAGTTGTCTTTCCCCCTCCATTAGAAAGGAACTTTTGTAGGATAAAAGTCTACAGTATAAAGAGAAGGTATAATTTTAGCTGATGGAGAAATCTGTACCCCTAGAGAAAGGGGCTTGTGCAGGAATTTTTTATATACTTTTATTGGTGCATTGTAATTATGCATCATAGTGAGGTTTAAAGTCATACAAACAAACATGCATGCAGGTCTTGATGTGTTCCCTTCAGGTCCCACCCTTCCCCACAAATAATAGTGAGAATGGTAGTGATACCTTCACACATGGGCACAGCATAATTTGAACTATTTCTTTCATCAGTTTTTTTCTTTTCCCCTCCCCACCTCCCTCTCCCGATCCCCTTCCACTATTCTACTGCTCATTCTCCGCAATTATCTGATGTCCCTTTTGTTTCTCATTTTCTCTCTAGCTTCCACATATGAATGAAAATATCGAATATGGAAGTCTAGTTAGATGGAAATCATGTATCTCACATCAGGTCAAAGCTGCTCCGCTCCCAGCCTGGGGCCTCACTCCTTCTCCCCACCTCTCCAGGCAGGGCTGGAGGGAAAGGGACAAGCCTCCTCTGCTAGATGCTGTTCCAGTCCACCTGCCGCCTCTGCATGTGGCTGGTCCCCAGAGGGAGCACTCCCTCGGGAGCAGCTGTGTGGCTGTCCTGAGGCTCCAGGAGGACCTTTTGTATCCCCTTCTGCTTTTACTTTCCTTGGTATCCCCTAGGCGGGTGCAGGGATTTCACCCCTATCTGCCGCCAAATTGGGCGGGTGTTCCAAACTTCCCGGTCTAGACAGCTCTACGGCAACCCAGCTAGGTCCTCTCTCCCTGGTGTTTGTAGTGCGTGGCTCCAGCCAGCCCCTCATCTCTGGGATTCTCCAGGAAAGGGGCAGGCAGCAGATGCTGTTTCCACATGCCCCAGATTCCTGGGGCTCTGCATCTAGCTCTCCCCGGAGCTCCCCTGTGTAAGCGCCAATTGCTGCCTGTTCAAGTATGCCTGATTTCTTCCTATTATCTCTCCCTGGAGCCCCTTCCATAGCTCAAGAGGGTTAGCCTCGTGCCTTCCTTCACGATGGAGGGAGAATCCACAGCGATCTCCCCGCTGACGGATGAATCTTCTTTGGGCTCATCCTCTTTAATGAATTCCTTTATATGTGCATATGGATGTACAGATATTATACTTATAGATAAAGATATGCATAATATAAATATATAGCTATGTATAGACATGTTGCCTATTATACAAAATTGCATATATCGTGCTAGACACACAGTTTGGTTTCTGGTCTGGCTCTTCATTCTTTTAGTAGGTCTTGAAGGAATGAGTTTAGCTCTTTGTTTTTGTTGGTGGTGGTGGTGTTGGTGGTGTATGTGTGTGTGTGTGTGTGTGTGTGTGTGTATGTGTGTGTAAGTGTGGTAATGGAGACTGAACCCAGGAGCATTATATCTGAGCTATGTCCCAGGCTCTTTTTATTTTTTATTTTGAGACAGGGTCTCACTATGTTGCTGAGGGTCTCGCTAAGTTGCTGAGGCTGGCCTAGAACCTGTGATTCTCCTGTCTCAGCCTCCCAAGTCCTGGGATTACAGGCGTGCGCCACCATGCCCAGCTTAGCACTATACTTTGGAATATGAGGGGCTTTCCTTCTCTTCTCAGTCTGAGGGTTCCAGAATCCTGAACCAACAGGAATGGCGTTAGCCATGGTCCATTACCAACACTTTCTACTTATTTATTCTGATCATCTCTCAGGTGCCTATTTCAAATGCTTGAACTTATTCTCCCTCATTTCCATACAGGTCCTCCAACGAGAGCTTTACTTACCTCCTCTTATAGAGTGGAGTACTGGGGGTCGGGAGGCACAACGTCCTGTCCATGGTCGCAGAGCCAGAGAGGCCAGCTCCGGGTATGGACCCGGCTCTGTGTGATTCTGAAGCCCGTGCTCTGGGCTTCATCACAGCATCAGATGGCTAGATAACATCACATGCATCTGTTAAACCAAAACAGACTTCCTTCTCCCCAAAGTGCTGATTAAAAAGTTCAGCTGGGACGTTGTGTTTGTTATCATGAACGCTGATGTGCATAGCACGATAGTCCCTGGAATCCGGGGAGATAAGATCTGCATCCCATTTAAAGATGCGATATCAAGTAAAGACTGAAAACTGCAGCCCCACGGGGAGGGAAAGCAGTCAAATTGCCATTAGGGACCTGTCCAAGTCTCTAGTGTCTTAGTGGATGTGGATTTTTGACATAAAGCCATTTATGCACATGAGGAAGACGTTGTGGGAGGCATCTGGTAAGTGCTGCAGGCAAGGCTCGGTGCTGCTAGGTGAGAAAAAGCATTTCAATGTGCAGCTCTGTCAATCAAAGGGCAGAACCAGCTGCCAACCTTGGCTTTTCTACGTCGACATGAAAACATTACTCTACGGGTCTTAAATGAAATACGTTTTCAACAAATAATTGTATTTGCAATAGAGGCACAAAAGGAATTTTGCTCATTGATTTGTTAATTGCTTCATCTTTTTGTGGCGATAAGCCAGTGTTTAGTCTTTAGCTGAAACAGACATTCGACCATCAGCTGCCGGCCAGGATCATAAATGACCAGTTTCCCCTGTTATTCTAACTCCCTGGTCTCTCCTAACTGTACCACGTGCGTGTTTCCTCCCTGACCTTCCAACACATTTCCAGCTTTTGTGAGTTTTGTACTTCAGTTATTAAATTACAAAAGAAATGGAGCAAAAGGACTGAAATATATTTCTCAGAAATACAGCTGCGCTGGTAACGGGCGCCGCATGTGAAATATGTCTCTTACCCCTCTCTCCCCATCACATTTCGGCAAATAAATCCAACTCTCTGCGGAACAATTTTGGTGTTAGCACAAAGTAATTCAAAACAGTGGGGGGTGGGAGACGCATAATTATGACCAGCAGAAGACACGTTTGCAAAAGCTGTGCATGAAATGATTTAGTTGGGAAAAAAAAGCTTTGCCAGAAGTCCGGAAAATCCTTCTGTTCCCCCCTAAATTATCGAGCATTTATTCTAGTCTATACCAATTTGCATGATAATTCTCTAAAACTACTTTTGTCTGAGATCATTCTCTGTTTGTCCTCCTCAGTAATAATATGTTAGGACTCGTCCATGTATCCATTCATTTATGTGACAGAATAAGAAACAGTTCCGGCTCCGGCGGGCCACACGAAGGAGTCATTATATAGCATGGTAGTGTTGGATTGCAAGAGGCAGAGTCTGGGTATCGCCCGGGAGGATGACATATCCCAGTCTGCATGGCCATGGGGAGCTTCCTGGGCCAGGTGTGGGCTGGGTGGAGTGTTAGGGGATCAGTGGGCATTGCTGAGGGAACCTGGGGCAAGATGGCAGGTGGAAAGGAGAGGGGAAAATAGGACCAAGCGCATGACAGACAGAAATAGGCAGCATGAGGAAGGGGGAGGGTGTGGGCATTAGTCAGGGATCCCCAGAGATACAGAACCAGAAGAGAGGAAAGAGAGATGGAGGGAGGGAGGGAGGGAGGGAGGGAGGGAGAAACGCTAGATAAATTCTACCTCTGAGTTACACCACAGCCCTTTTATTTTTATTATTGTAATTATTATTACTTTGAAAAGAAGTTTCTCTAAGTTGCTGGTGGTCTGGCTAAGTTACTGAGGTTGGCTTTGACCCTGCGATCCTCCTGTCTCAGCCTCTCAAGTACTGGAATTACAGGTGAGAAATGTATTTATTCTAAGGAACTGACTCACAAGATACGAGAGCGGGAAAAATCCAAAAGACACTGAACAAGCCAATAGGCTGGGAATCCACGTAGAGCTGATGTGGGGGCCTTAAGTGAATTTCACGTGGCAGGCAGGCAGGCTGGAAATGCAGGCAGAGTCTCTATGTTGCAGCTAGAGGCTGCATTCATTTTTTTTCTTTTATTTTCTCCTCTTCCTCCTTCTCCTCGTCCTCGTCCTCGTCCTCCTCCTCCTCCTCCTCCTCCTCCTCCTCCTCCTCCTCCTCCATCTAATTTTGGTACTGGGGATTGAACCCAGGTGCATTCTACCTCCGAGTTACACCCCAGCTCTTTTTATTTTCATTTTTAAACAGGGTCTAAGTTGCTGAGGCTGACCTCGAACTTGTGATCCTCCCGAGTACTGGGATTATAGGAGTGTACCACCATTCCTGGCTCTGTATTTATTTTTCTTAAAGAAGCCTCCATCATTGCTTTTACAGCCTTTAACTGATTGGATGAGGGAGGCCATCTGCTTTACTCCAAGTTGACAGATTTCAAGGTTAATCACGTCTGAAAAATATTCTTCCAGCAACATCTAGACCAGTGTCGAACATACACCTGGGCACCATGGCCCAACCAAAGTTAACCATCACAGCGGGAGACAAGACAAGAAAGTACTGAGAGGGATGAACAGGTGCTCTGGGGCTCTATCCTAGCAAACCCAGACTGTGCCGGGGAACCGCAGACACCTGCAGATGTGGGATCCGAACATGGGTGTCCAAAAGAACTAGGCAGATAGGTTGATGAGTGAGCTGAGACCTGTTCATATTTCTAACATACCTGTTTACATGTTAGAGAGGTGAGAACATCCTCTTCTATGAAGAAAATGTAGATGTAGAGCATCAGCTCTCAAGATCACTCGTGTGTGGTTGGCAGGCTGCCCCGTGCTATGTGACTCTCTGTGAAGCTGCCAACACCCTCAGAACAGGGAGCCTGCTGTCTCCGGAGCAGGGAGGAGAACAAGGAGGAAGCCACAGTGTCTTCTATAGCCTAACTCAGCAGGGCATCCCTGTCACTTCTGTCATATCGTGTAGGCACACACGCCACACTGTACAACATGGGAGGGGCCTGCCCGGGGGAGTGGATTCAGAGCAGGAGGTGGGGGTCCTTGGGGGCCATACTGAAGACCAGCTACCTCGCTAAGCATCGCAATAGAAGCTGGGGGGAGTGTAGATTTGCGGTCGGGACCTTTCAGGAAAATATTGGTTCAATAGAAAGATACTGTGGGAAATATGATAATGAGAAAGAAAAGTAAAAAAAATGAATTGGCAATTATTTAAAAAATAAAATCAAGCCGGGTGTGGTGGCGCATGCTTGTAATCCCAGTACTTTGGGAGGCGGAGACCAGAGGATCCGGGTTCGCGGCCAGCCTCAGCTCTCTCTCTATCTCTCTCTCCCTGTCTCTCTCCGTCTCTCTCTCTCTCTCTCTCTACTTAGTGAGGCCCTCCGCAACTTCATGAGACCTGGTTTCAAAATAAAGTATAAAAAATAGGGCCGGGGGTGTAGTTCGGAGGTAGAACCCCTCTGGGTTCAATTCCTGGTACCGCAATAAATAAATAAATAAATAAATAAATAAAATCAGTAAGACTTTGTCATTGACTTGATGACTCATTTCTAATAAATGGGTAAATCTGCTGCAGATATTTTCAGAAAGGATTTTCTATATTGATAAAAGAGAGAGTGGAAGGAGGAGAGCATTCTCACGACCCTGTCTTCCCCCCTGAATTTTTCTGCATCTGACTATGATTGTGTGGGAGCCTGACACCTAGGACTGTGTCAACCTTATTATTCTGCAATAACAAGGTTGACAAGTCATTATGCTTGATGTGGTGGGGTAGGGAAGTTGAGCAGAGCCTGGGTGTTTGGTGACACTACTGAGCTACCACTCAATCCAAGAACTTGTTCCATAAACCATAGACATATGAAGAGCCTAAGTCAACAGCAGTTGAGCGTTCTTTGACTTGTCTCAGAGCAATCCTGAGATATAGAGGGAGAAGAATGGTACGGTCTTCAAGCTCCAAGATTGAATGGTTTGATGTTGGATGAAATAGACTATGAATGAAGAAAAGATTCAGATCTGTGAGTTCTGTTGAAGTCGGCCTGTGTGGGGAATGTCTCAGTTAAAAAAAAAACAACAGGCCATGGTTAAAGGAGAGGACTGTGCTGAGTCCATCTTTGTGTTCTAAATGTCCAGCATGGTGTTTAGACCTTTAATCAATGTTTGTTGAGGATGTGAACAAATGAACGAGTGGAAAAGATGATCAAGTTCTTAATGAAGGCAGCAGTCACGCAGGTGGGACCAAAAAAAGATGTTTTGTGATAGAGTCCCAGCATGGATGATGCGTGACATATCCCAGAGGAGCTTTTAATCAATATATGTGGCAGACTATATGAAGATTCACTGCTTCATGATTACATTAATTTCTTCTACCCTCTTTCTCTGTATTTCCATACGTGGTAAGTTTCCCTTAAAGAAAATGCATCTCCACTTTTGCGAAAGAAAACTACGTGGGAGAGATGGGGATGAAGGGAACACAACCGGATGCTCTGTGATGCAGCGTCTCGAGGATTCTTACCTGAGGAGCAAGAGGAAGGGGCAGTGTGTAGCCACCCTGGGGCTGCCCTTCATATTATGTGCTCACTCCCATTTCAGCCAAGGGGACCGAAAGCCTCGAAGCATTTGTCGGTCAGTTAATTTCATTTGAAGAATATTCTATGGCCCTCCTTTTATTCCTCTCCGGACTTTGAAGTTTATTTCAGTTTTCTAGGCTGCCTTCAAACGATGATATACCCTGGCTTGGAGCGTACAGCATAAAGGCAGACTATTTATGGTCAAGTTCTTTCTTTTCTCTTACTTTCATTAAACACCAGAGATCAAGTTTCAGGCTGAGGCTCCATGAGTGAGCTCAGCCAGCAACGCTGATCAGCCGAAGCCCCGGCTGGAGGCTGGCCTGTGTTCCTAACAAGAAGCGGTGAGCAAGTGGTATTATTGGGGCCAGCAAGAGCCACAGGGGGTTGGCGGGATCTTTACAAATCCTGAACAATAGTTAACCTTCATTATTTTGCATCACCTTCCTCCCTAAGTTGTACTGGAATGTTCCAGAATATTCCAGTGGTTCCAGAATGTTCTGCAGTGCGAACCTCCAGGGAGATCTTGGGCCAAGAGATGCACGGGTGACTAATGAAGCATCTCTTAACTCCGTCTGTAGAGTTCCTTCAGGTCAAATGGTTCTTTGGTCTCTTCAGACTACTTGGCTGTGGAGATAATTGTGAGGTCGTCTAGGCTTCTGGGTCAGACCTGACATGATTTCTCCCCAGGGATCTGAGCTTGGCCTGGGCTTTGGGGTGTATTTAGGGAATTGGAGGCTATAGGACACATGGATCTCTATGTTCTCCTTATCTTCCTGCCCCTCCTTCCTCTCTCCTACTCTCCCTCCAGCCAGAGGGAATCCTTAGGGAGTCCTAAGGAACTCTCTGCCTGCAATCCTTTCTTGACCCTGAGACAAAGATTGCTGTTAGAAATAAGAACCTTATAGTATGTGAGAGGCTGAGACAGGAGGATCACAGGTTTAAGGCCAGCCCTCAGAACTTAGCGAGACCTGCAGCACCATAGTGAGATCCTGTTTCAAAACAAGAAATCAAATAGGGCAGGAGGTGTATCTAGGAGGTAGAACGCCTATGGGTTTAATCCCTAGTACCAAAGGGGAAAAAAAAAAAAGAGAAAAGAACCTCAAAGATCTCCCAGTCTTTCTGTCCTTCACCCTGTCACCCCCTGCCCCAGGTAATGGTAAACAGAGTAACTAATAAATAGCTGCTTGCATGAGACTTTGGGAAAGAGGGAAAGAGGGAAATAAAGTGAAGAAAAAGCATTACCATACACAAAAACAACTTAGTCTGATCTTTCAAAATACTCCTGGATGTCAGGGCCTGCTTTGGGGTTCAAAATTTCACCACTTGGTTCCTGAGCTGGTGGTACCTGGGGCACGGAGCTCGCCTTGACGCTCTGTTCTCCATCTGGAAGCCTGTGGTGGGTTCAGGGCACTCAGTCTCTGAGCTGTTTTCCTTGAGAAAGGTGGTTTCCCTAAGCTCTTGCACAGTTGCTGGGAGCCTGGACAGCCCCTCTAATGACCACTGGCCAGGTGTCCCCCAGTGCTTCAGGTTCTGCTCAGAATATAGTACAGCAGCTGGATCCGTGAATGACAGACACTGTGACCCCTGTGATCCCAGGGAGTGCCTGGAAATCCCCGTTCACCCACTGTGTGGTCCTTCCTTGTGTGTGTGGGCCCCTGTGGAAGCTGCCTGCACTGGAGCTGGGGTTGCAGGCCTTCAAGGCCAACCCAGCTTCCCTGGCCCTGAGTCCAACCATTTCTCTGCTTCTTCCCTTCCACCCCAGTCCCAGGTAGCCCCAGATTACTCTAAAGCCGGGTAGACATTTAATTGTCACCATACCAATGATGCTTTTTTGTAATGCCAAGCCCAGAATTAATTGTGGGCTTGAGGAAAGCTTAAAAGATAATATCCTCTTCTAGGCCTAAGTTCTGATGAAGATCAAAACATTACATTTACTTTTAATATAGCTGATTTTGGAAAATCATGGCTTAGGTGTGAAGTTCAGAGGGACTTATTACTATTCTTCCTCAGATCCACACTGGACCTTTAAAAAGCCCACCCAGGGGACTCTGGTCATTGTAGAGGAAACTTACTCACCCAGGTCCCTTATTCTCACTTGGCCCAGGAGGGAGACCTTGTCCTTGGATTGTCCAGGGTTTTGTACTGAAAGTCCTATCTCCCAGAAGCTACTCACTCCCAGACAGCCCAAGACAGTTGGTCACCCTAGACTTCCCCAGGCCCAGTACTAATTTAATCAAAGTGATATTTAAGATTTGGGGGGCCTATTTCAGACAATCAGTCAGAACCAAATTTTATTTTTCGTTTACATTTCTGAAGTACTTATGGCTTTATTTTGTTAAATATCTCAGTTATTGGTAAAGCAAAATGCATGCTCAGAAGAAATAATTTAAATAAGACAGAGGAGCACAGTGTAAAAATGAAACATTATCTTCCATTCCCACCCCATTTCCCCTAGAACTTCTAGATAGGGGCAGCTACTCCCAATGGTTTCCATATTAATCTGTTAATGTTCTGTGCACATAGAGCCCTCTTTATACACATGTATATATATACTGCAAACCACTTACCAATTTTTGTAGTAATCCTATTGTGAAGTTCCAATCCTGAAAACACATTTATCTAAAATTTTAAAATTATATACTGTGTAGTTTTCTACCCAAAAACAACATCTAGTTGGCCACCAGTGAACATTTAGCTTGTGTTTAATTTTCTGCATAATTCTGCAATGAATCTGTTTTTAAGCTCTTTCATGAGCATGCTCTTGTTGGATAAATTGCCAGTAGTGAAATGGTAATACCACAGGTCTGTTTGCTGTAGTGACAAATCTCCTTCTTTAGTTGCCTACTTCTTTAGTTGTTCACCTCTCTTGTGGTTCTTAATATTGCTTGTTTTTCCTTCTTTGTGATTTATTTCTTTTAGGATTTTCTCCAGTGTTGACTTGGTCCTCATGAATTCTTTAAGTGTTTGTTTATCATGGAACACTTTTATTTCTCCATCAATTTTAAATGATAGCTTTGATGGACATATCAGTCTTGGTTGGAAGTTATTTTCTTCCAGGGTCCAGAGTACTTCATACCTATCCCTCCTGGCATTCCTGACTTGGGTTAAGAAGTCTGGGGTGATTTTTATTGTTTTGCCCCTATATGTCACCCGTTCTTTTGCTCTTGCTGCTTTTAGGATTCTTTCTTTGGCCTCTATGTTAGACATTTTAGTTATTACGTGGCATGGGGAGGTCCTTCTTTGGTCCTGTCTTAACGGTGTTCTATATGTCTTCTGTATGTGAATGTCCAAATCCTTTTCTTTTGTTCGGAAAATTCTCTGAAATTATTTCTTTGAAGAGGTTTCTTGTACCCTTGGTCTGTGCTTCTAAACCTTCTTCGATGCCTTTCATCCTTAGATTAGGACATCTAGTATTGTTCTGTATTTCTTGGATGGCCAGGGTGTGTTGTTGTAATATCTTCTGTATATTGTTGACTGTGTTTTCAGTTTTGAATGAATTGTTTTCTAGGAGTGATACCCTGTTTTCCATGTCATCGAGCCTACTAGAGTTGGTTTCTATTGCAGTCTTTAATTAGTTTATTGACTCCTTCATTTCATTCAGTATTTCTTTCTGATTCTTTCTTAGAGCCTCAACTTCCTCCTTCAACTCCTCTATGCTTTCTTTGAGGCCTTTCATCATTCTGAAGGTCAAAATTCTGAATTCTCCATCTTGCATTTCCTGTAGGTCAGTATCAGTAATTTCACTTGATGCATTGTGAGTGCTTCTTCATTGTTCCTCATCCTCGTATTTTCAGTATTTTCAATTTTGTGTTTCTGTTGCCTCCACATCATCTTCCTTTTTATGTATAAGACCTCTTGATGGTCCCTGTAGTCCCAATTGGGTCAATACACTGCAAGCTGTGGTTCCCTCCTGTCTGGTTGACTGGGGCACGGTGTATGTGGGGGGGGGCATGCAGGTTCCAGAGCTCAGGTGTTGGCATGTGAAGTGCACTTCGAGGCGCAGTGTTGGATATGGGCTCTGAGGTGCCGGTGATGGTGCCGGAAGATGCCCAGTCTCCGAGGTAAGGGTACTGAGAGTCACTCGGGCCCCAAGGGATGCACACGTGCTCCGGGTCTGGGGAGGCATTGCTGTAGGTTGCCCGGGCTCTGATGCACAGCGATGAGTATCTCACCGGCCTGAGGGGGTATCAGGTAGTGGTGCCTGAGAGTGCATGGGCACTGAGGCATGCTGTAGATGACCACGCGCGGGCCCCAGGGAGGTGCGTGGGCTCCTGGATCTCGGGTGATGGTGCTGGAGTGTGCCCTGGCTCTGAGGCAGTGCCGCTGGAGGGTATCAGGGCTCTGAAGCTCAGCACAGAGGCTCCCATGCAGGTGAGAGAGGTGCAGGCTCAGGGTCTCGGGTAGCAGCTCCAGAGGGCATGGGGGTCCCAGGCGAGGCTCGGAGGGCTGGGTCTTGGGTGGCGGCATTGGAGTCTGGGGCGGTGCACAGAGGGCTGCCTGGGTAACACAGGAGGGCGCCGGAGTCGAGGCCGGGCGCGCAGAGGGCCACCCAGGTCGTGTGAGACGGCGCAGCTGGCCGGGGCGGGGCACGCCCGGGGCCCCCTGGTTCTCGGGTGGCATGTAGGTCCAATGCGCAGGTGTTGGGCATCTTGCATGGGCTTGTAGTGTGGTGGGGGGAGGTGCGCAACTCTGGCAGGAGCCCAAGCTAGGGCAGCCCTTGAAGGGTATTCATGATCTGCTGCTGGGATGGCCCCACAACTCACAGAGTTCTGCTCTGGTTCCTTGCCTGGATTTGCTGGTGCAGGGGGGCTATTAGTCCCGGCTGTAGCGTCCGGGGGAAGATGGCTCCTTACTGATCCTGCCCACACGGGATCGCAGTTTTCTGTGGGATTCTGTAGCTGGTAGACTCTGTGTCTGTGTAGTTGTACTCAGGCTACTGGATATTGGGTTTTGTTCATCTATTGCTGTGCGATGTTGTTCAGTTCTGAGTCTCCAAGGCGATTTTGAGACAGGCTCATTCAGGGGCTCCTATTCCATCGCCATCTTCACCAGTGAATGCAGGCTTTTTTCACCAAACAGATCCTAGAAGAAGGCCAGGTCCTCCTGGCTATCCACGTGTGGCTGCAGCTGGGCTGGGAGAGCAGCCAACAGCTCATACAGACCTGTGTCTCTAGCTGATCCGGTGGACAGCGTGGGCATGATGCCCTCTGCACACTCTGGCTCAGAAAGCCCCAGGGAGCTCCAGTTCAACGGCCTGCAGCCATGCTACCAACCAAGACTTAGGTCATGTAAGCTGTTTCTGCTCCAGGTAGCTGTGGTCCATGGGAGGCTGGCTGGCTTTGGCCCCTGTAGCCCTCGGCCCAGAGGCAAAGAGGCAGTGACTTGGGTCATTGCAAAGGACAATCAAGAGCCGGTAGGCTCAGCTCCACCGTGGTGGCCACAGAATGCAGGAGCCCAGTGAGAGTACTCTTGTCCTTTTAAAATCTGCCTGCTTCTGCTTTTTTAAAAAAAATCAAGATAAGCGTGGTGGCACACGCTTTTAATCCCAGTACGTGGGAGGCTGAGACCAGAGGATCGCAGGTTCAGGGTCAGCCTCAGCTACTTAGGCTGTCTGCAACTTAGTGAGACCCTGTTTCAAAATAAAGAGTAAAAAATAATGCTGGAGGTGGAGCTTGGAGGAAGAATGCCCCTAGGTTCAATCCCCAGTTCCACAATAAATAGATAGATAGATAGATAGATAGATATAAAACATTAAAAAATCAATAGTTTTCAGGTAACTGGTTTCTTCATCATGAGTTGCCTTTTGTTGGGCTTTGAGGGTATTAACCATATACATTTAAGTACTTAAGTCTCACTGCAGCTCACAAGCAGCCAGCCTGCAGCTCCCGGGATCTATTTTACATTACCAAATTAGATTGGTAATATCTGAAGTTTTTCCTCAGCGGAGCTGTCACTGCAGGAAGTAGATAAAGAACATGGGTCAATAAAAAAAGAACATACTCCAGGGAGGGGAAAGTTTTTAAGGGAAGACATTCTAATGCAACAACTCGGGATAAACATAGCATGATATAAAAATTAAGCTCGTGAGTACAGCACTTCTGGTCTGGACTTGTATTTCCTCCTAGCTCTATCCAGTTACAGGGAAATCACTGCATCTCAGCTTTTGTTCCCTGATTTCTTCCCCTGCCCATCGGAGTGTTGATTAATATTTCCTACTTAATCTAAAGAGACCATAGGGTAGTCAGAAAATTCTAGATTAGGGATTCAGGGGAAATGAATATTTGGTGGGATTTAACTCCAAATCAACTTTATAACTTTGAGCACTTCAGAATCAGTTTCCATGACTATAAAATTGAATCTCTCAGTGCTAAAGAGAGTCTTGATGTTTCAAGGTATTAGTTGTTCTCAGAATGTGAATTCAGTCCTAGGAGCTAAAAGAGCAAATAGGCTTCATCTTGGAAGAATAGGAAGGAAATCTCTGTCTAACTTTCAGTCCTGTCTCCTTATCCACTCAAAGTGGTCCAGGACGGGGTAGGCACAGTGTCAGCAATGCTCTGACTCTCCATCTGGAGATAGGGGGATGCCAAGTTTTCCAAAGACCTGTTCTTTCATGTTCCAGTGGAGGCCACTCCTTCCTCCCTTCCTCCCTTCCTCCCCTCCTCCCTTCCTTCCCTTCCTCCCTTTCTTCCCTTCCTCCCTTCCTCCCTTCCTCCCTTCCTCCCCTCCTCCCTTCCTTCCTTTCTTCCCTTCCTCCTTTCCTTCCTTCCTCCCCTCCTCCCTTTCTTCCCTTCCTCCCTTTCTTCCCTTCCTCCCTTCTTCCCTTCCTCCCTTCTTCCCTTCCTCCCTTCTTCCCTTCCTCCCTTTCTTCCCTTCCTCCCTTCCTCCCCTCCTCCCTTCCTTCCCTTCCTCCCTTCTTCCCTTCCTCCCTTCCTTCCCTTCCTCCCTTCCTTCCCTTCCTTTCTTCCTTCCTTCCTTCCTTCCTTCCTTCCTTCCTTCCTTCCTCCCTTCCTTCCCTTCCTTTCCTTCCTCCCTTTCTCCCTTTCTTTCCTTCCTTCCTTCCTCTCTTCCTTCCTCCCTTCCTTTCCTTTCTTCCCTACTTTCTTTCTTTTTTTTCAGTATTAAGTATTAAATCAGGGGTGCACTACCACTGAGCTACATCCCCAACCCTTTTTATTTTTTATTTTGAGACAGGGTCTCACTAAGTTGACCAAGCTGGCCTTGAACTTGCAATTGCCATCCTCCTGTCTCAGCCTCCCAGGTCGCCGGGATTATAGGTGTGCACCACCGCTTCTGGCCACAGGTTTCTTGGTGGCAGTTTCAGCTCTACTCAATGGCTATCCCCATGGCTACCAAGGATTCATCCCCTATGGTCACCCCTGCTGAGCGGGTGACACTTTTGCATAAATGTGGCTGGAACCCTTCTGTGTGTCTGATCCCCTCTTGTTTCCACGTGACCCTTATCAATCCCCAACAAGTGGTTACCCTTATTGATGCTCCATAAATACAGCCTCCCTTGCCTAAAGCTTTTGCTATGGTTAAGATATGGTTTGTCTGCCAAAACCTCACTTGCTGGACACATGGTCTGCAGTGAAATGCTACTGAGGGCGTGGGACCTAGGACATGGGGCCTAGTGGGAGGTGACTAAGTGATAGGGGCACCAACCCCATAAAAGATGAATGCCCATCTTGTGGGAGCGGGTTCAGTCTCATGGGGCTGGATGAATTAGTGTAGGAATGTGTTGATAGAAAGCAAGGCCATCCCACCTTTGGCCTCTTCTTCACACTCACGTTTCTCCTCTTCTCCCATCTTCCTGTGTGCTTCCACCAAGCGATGCCATCCGCCATGTTAACGATGCAGTAAGACACACTTGCCAGATGTGGCTGCCTGAGCTTGGTCTTTTCACCCTTTAAACCACAAGTCAAAACAAATCTCTTTTCCTTGTAATGTACCCAGTCTCAGGTATTTTGTCACATCAACACATGGTGCACATCATATTGATGTCTTACTTATTTTGTTCATCCTTCCCTCAGGTGTTGTTGGTTTTAAGAGCTCATAGTCATTCTGAATGATGTCACACTCCAAAGTGCTCCTGCCCCTGCCAAATCATGGCCCCTGATGATTTCTTTGTGACTAAATGTGAGATGTCTTCCCGGCCCAGTAAGAATCCATCCTCTAGCTATGGGCAGAAGAATTTTCCCTTAATCCTGATGCTGTGGGCACTGGCCAGGATTCAAAATATCTCTTTATTTATTCCCTCCAGAGGGCAGTGCAGGTCAGCCCTAGCCTGGTACACGTGCCTGAAGGCAAACTCCTGGGGTCCAGCTCTGGGTTTTCTCAAAGGTGATGATGTTAAGGGAGATATTCAGTCCCTGTCTCTGTCTTCTTTTTCTGGTCCCTTCTCTTTATCTAATGGCTTCACCCTCCTCTCTAGAGGGCTCCTGTGGCTCCCTCTCCTCTTCTTTTATTTCCCTGTTGGATTCCTCCATCCTTTGGGGGGGGCTTCTGTCTGCCTCTTCACCATCTCTCTAAAGTCTGCCTCTCGCCAGCATTCCTTTCTCCTGTCTCATCCCTTCTAGTATCACAAGATCATTCATTCTCTGTGCTCTCACCTGACCAATTGTTTTAATCACTATGTTGTGTCAAGTTGTTATTTCTGTGTAACAAATCAACCTCAAACTTAGTGATTTAAAACACCAACTATTTATCTCAGTTTTGTTTTTTGGTCAAAAAATTTAGGCTAGTATTTTAGTCAGTTTTCCATCATTATGAAAAAAATATCTGATATAGACAACTTTAAAAGAAGGAAGATACCCGGGTGTGGTGACTCACGCCTGTAATCCCAGTACTTGGGAGGCTGAGACAGAATTGCAGGTTCAAGACCAGCCTCAGAAACTTAGCGAGACTCTCTTTCCAAATAAGAAATAAAAAGGGTTGTTGGTGTAGCTTGGAGGTAGAATACCCAAGGGTTCAATCCCTAGCACCCCAAAGGAAGAAGAAATAGAAGAAGAAGAAGAAGAAGAAGAAGAAGAAGGAGAAGGAGAAGGAGAAGGAGAAGGAGAAGGAGAAGGAGAAGGAGAAGGAGAAGGAAGAAGAGGAAGAAGAAGAAGGAGAAGGAGAAGGAGAAGGAGTAGGAGAAGGAAAGAAGAAGAAGAAGAAGAAGAAGAAGAAGAAGAAGAAGAAGAAGAAAGAAGAAGAAGAAGGAGAAGGAGAAGGAGAAGGAGAGGAAGAAGAGGAAGAGGAAGAGAAAGAAGAAGAAGAAGAAGAAGAAGAAGAAGAAGAAGAAGAAGAAGAAGAAGAAGGGGAGGAGGAGGAAGAAGGAGAAGGGGAGGAGGAGGAAGAAGGAGAAGAAGAAAATATTTTTTTGGCTCAAAGTTTGAGGGGTTTCAGTCAGCATTGACTCAGACCTGCTATGGCAGGGAGTGAGGGGCGGAGCAAAGATACTCATGTCATGGCAGCCAGGGAGAACAAGTGGTGGCGTTTCTGATATCCCCTTCAAGGGCCCTCAGTGAACTCACTTTCTTCTACAAGGCCCCACCTCCTAAAGGTTGTACCACTGCCCAACAGCTCCATCAGTGGGGGCTAAGCCTTTAACATATGAGCTTTGGGGGATGTGTAAAATTCAAACCCTAACAGCAGGTCTCAACTGGTTGGGTTTCTGTCCACTTTTGAGTGTCCATGAGTTTCTTTTTATGTCCAAGGATCTGTGTGTGGACTTCTCACCCTCAGCTCTATGGGCACTTTGGACCAGATGATTCTTTGTTGGAATACTTGTCCTGTGCATTGTAGGATGTTTAGCAGAGTACCTGGTCTCTACCTACTAGATGCCAGTTGCAAACTCATTGCAAGTGTCCGGGGAGGGAGGCAAAATTGCCCCTTGTTAAAACACACTGATCTAACACAGTGCCTGGGAAAGGAAGCGCTTAATATGGCTATGGCTGAGTGCAGTTTTCTATCCCCACACATGCAAAACGTCTAGAGGCAGTTGGCACATATTGGATAGGTTTTTGACAGGTTTTACCAGGAAGAATATTTTAAGGGTTGAAAGAGAGAAAAGAAATGACTTGTACCTGCCTGACCTGAAGAAATGAGATAACCCAAAGCATCTACCCCAAACAGTGGACTCAGTGCTTGATATTCTTTCTAGAGTTTTCTTGAGACAAGAAATCTAAATTTCTTTCTTTGTTTTCCTTCTTTCCTTCCTTCCTTCCTTCCTTCCTTCCTTCCTTCCTTCCTCCCTTCCTTCCTTCTTTCTTTCTTTCCTTCCTTCCTCTTCCTCCTCCTCCTCTTCTCCTATGTCTTCTTCTTCTATTTTTTCTTTTTACTTTTTTTTGCAATGCTGATGATTAGACCCAGGGCCTCCTTCATGCTCTGTAAGCACTCTATCACTGAGCTATACCCTCATCCCTAAATTCCATTCTGTTTTCTACATAAAGTGGCACTTTTAGCCAATTTTGCTCCCACAAGTCAGATTCATTTCACAATGACAGAAACCACATATTCAATTAAGAAGTAGACTATTTACAAAAATGATTCTCATTAATTTTTGTGAAATTTTTAATAATGAATGGTAACAGTATGATTTCAAAGAAGAAGTGTAGCTTTGATGTGTGAAATGTGTGTGTGTGTGTGTGTGTGTGTGTGTGTGTGTGTGTATGTGTGTGTGTGTGTATGTGTAATACTGGGGAATAAACTCAGGGCATTCTACCTCTGTGCTATACCCCAACCCTATTTTATTTTTAATTTTAAACAGGGTCTCACTGAGTTGCTAAGGGGCTTGCTATGTTGTTGAGGCTGTCCTCAAACCTGTTATCCTTCTGTCTCAGCCTCCCAAGTACTGGGATTACAGGGTTGTGCCACTATGCCCAGCTTTGATGTGTGAATTTGATTTGGGAATAGTGTACTAATATTTAAAAATATCTGGAACATATGAAAAGCTGTTATAATAAGGATTAGAGAAACTTTTCCAATATATGAAGAAACAACTTTACAAAACTATTTGGTATCAATGCACATACAGTGATGTTTTAAAATTAGTATTTATCAAATTACTAGCATTGATTTTAATTTGTAGTTTTTGGCTTTTTTTGAGCATCTATTGATTATTGGTTTCTTGTCTTGCAGAGAAACAGGCCTCTCGTCCCTTTGTCGTCACACCAGGTTATGCCCATATGCAACATTAATAAGATATCGGGGAGGCCTTTTAAACACCCGTGCCACCTCTTCACATTTCATTTTTCTTGTTGGAAAAACCGTTTGCTTCATGCAGTAACTCAAAGTTATTCAATGTAGTACTGGCTAGAAAAGCTGCCATCTATCTCATTGCCAGACATAAAAAGAGAAGGAATTTCAGGGAAGGAAGCATTTAGGGAGGAAATAGATGAATAGCATTTTAAAACCCCTTGTGTGTGTGTGTGTGTGTGTGTGTGTGTCCATGTTACCATGAAATGCCCCACCCCTCATTCAACATTCAACAAGAATGACTCAACACACACACACACACACACACACACACACATACAAACACCCCCTTAAGGAAATGCAGTCTTTCCCATTTCTATTTTTGGTACTGGGGATTGAGCCCAGGGGCATTCTACCTCCAGGTTGTACTCCAGCCCTTTTTTATGTTTTTATTTTGAAACAGGGTCTCACTTAGTTGCTAAGGGTCTTGCTAAGTTGCTGAGGCTGGCCTCGAACCTGTGATCCTCCTGTATCAGCCTCCCAAGTGCTGGGGTTACAGGCGTGCATCACCACACCCAGCCCATTGCTACTTTCGAGAGACTAATTGGTCAGAGCATTCCCCTGTGCTGGCCAAGCCCGTCATTCCTTTTACCTGTGCTGGCCAAGCCCATCATTCCTTTGGGAGATGTTTTGATAGTGGTAATGTTTCCTATATGTTGTGTGCTAAATCCTGTGTGTTTGTCGTGTGTCCTTACCTCATCCTTCAATTCATATTTTGAGGTCCTAACCTCCAGCATCACAGAATGTGACTGTGTATGGAAAGAGGGTCTTAAAAAAGCAACTAAAACCAAAAGCAAGGTCCTTAGAGGGGTTTTGATTCAGTATGACTGAAGTCTTTAGATTAGGACCCAGATGTGCAGAGGGACGACTACATGAGGACACAGAGAGAAGAGACCACCAACGAGCC
Organism: Glis glis; assembly: GCA_004027185.1. Taxonomy (NCBI): domain Eukaryota; kingdom Metazoa; phylum Chordata; class Mammalia; order Rodentia; family Gliridae; genus Glis; species Glis glis. The sequence goes on along the minus strand of PVJS01005429.1, from coordinate 22,353 downwards.
AAGGAGAGAGACCACAGGAGGAACCAACCCTGCAACACCTTGATCCTGGGCTTCCAGCCTCCAGACTGGGAGACAATATGTTTCTGTTATTTAAGCCACTTGGAATATGGTACTTTGTGATGGTCACCCTGGCAAATAATACACCATATTCCAAGTCTTATGCTCAACTGTGTGCAACAGATTTGAGTCCCTATTTCAGTCAACATCCTCACTGCTATAATTCAAAACACCTGACATCCACAACTCAGAGGAAGGAAGATTTCTTTGCTCACAGTTCTGGAGAATCAGGAGCTCAGTCCATGTTAGGCCAGGTGAAGTCTGTGGAGCTCAGGGCAGGGCAGTGGGAGACAGAGAGAGAAGAGAGCACTCTGCTCTCACATCATGGAGGCCAGAAGCAAGAAAGAGAGCAGGGGGAGGAGCAGCCATTTATAATCCCCAAGGCCACACCCCAGAGGCCCCTCCTCAGCAACCAAGCCCCGCCTCCAACATGGCTACCCTGCCGCCATGAGGTCTAGGGGCATATTCTAAATACAAGCCATAATAGTTGCTTAGAATGACCCTCGCAGTTGGTCTCTTCTGCTGCTTCCTGGACAAGTACACAAATTGAAAATAAATGAGGACAGTGAAGGGCATCTCCTGGGAGGTGTGTACATGTTCCCTCAATCTGTGGCTGGCTTGTACCAGAATTTTCCATCATCTCAGATCATAATTTTTATTATTTGTTAAATTGGACCTATAATGGAGCTAGAGTAGACACATAGTTTCCAGTCTGGAAACTTCATTATTTCAAAATTGTGAACTTGATGAATGACTCAATTTCAATGTTAAGAAACCAGCTGGATACTGAATCAGGGTCATTTTTAAAATCAACTCACTTAGAATCTTGATGAGAAGACAGTGATGAAAAAGATGAGAAAAAAGATCCCATCCTGTTCAGGATCTCGTGGATCAGTGCCATTGGGGTAAGGCAGAGCAAAGTTCCATCTCTCACTCGTTGGCATTAGGCTAAATGCCAGAATTTCCTTGGCATAAAGACAGTAGGATAGATTACTTGGGAAATGATGGATTATCTTTTTCTAAGGAACTTTAAGAAATACCTTGATAATTTTCTGTCAAGGGTGCATAGTTGTGGCACTTCTGTGGGCTGATGGTGTCCAGGGACTCAGCTCACTTATGTTGATATGAGAGAAAAGTGAATTATTAACTTCAAAGACGCTCTAGGCCTTTAGCTAATAAGGTCTTTGTAGAGGGAAAAGTAGTTAAGAATCAGGAGTGGCATCTTGCAATTAAAAAAATATAGGCTTATCAAAAGAAGAAAGACCAGGGGCTGATGGGCAGTCTGCCTGCAGCACACCAGGCTCCTATCAAGAGTGTCCACGATGGGGGACGAACATCAGAGAAAAGAAAGAGCACCCGGTTCTCCCCTGAGTAATTAGGATCCACAGTGAACATGCATTTAGAGACAGTTTTTGTTGCCAGAAAAGAAAAGAAAAAAAAAAATCCCAGAATCGCTGAGACCATGTGAGTTTTGGTGATAGAATCTGACTTTGGCTTTTGATGTGAATCTCTGTGATTTGGTAGTGGCTCAAGGGCATTAGTCACAAGTAATGAAACAGGCTTGCATCATTTCAACTCAAATAAATCTCCCCAAGAGGCAGAAAGTGGCCTCAGAAGCCAGAAAGCTGCATCAGCTACATATTAATGGGGGCATGAAAGCATGCAAGACGGCCGGTGCCAGTCACGGATGTGCGCCCACTTCCTCCTTTGATTTTGGTCCACAGAGCTAATTGCTGCTCTGGCCGGGTGTACATGTTAGTATATCTACATTAAATAGGTATTTCTCATCACTGTGTTTATTCCATGGTTTGTGGACCACTGTGCAAATGAATTTGTGCTCCTCTATTCTGTGCCTCGATCTGTTCTGTGCCTCGATCTATTCTCTCTGACTTCACAAGTTACCTCTATTCCTTCGTCTTGTGCCATCTGACCCGCATCTTCCTGAAATGCCTCCAGTCGAGTGCTATGCACACGGAGGCAGGCCAAGACCTGCCTTCAGCTGACTTTGGAAGTAGGCAGGTCTCTTTTATCTTAAAATTCTTTTACTGTAACAACAGCAACAGGGCGCCACTCTGTTTTCTCTACACAATCATGTGATGCACAGCAAAGCTTTGGACAGTGACCAGCCACAAATATGACAGTGATCCCATAAAGTTTTAATGGAGCTGAATCATTTCTATAACCTAGGGACACCCTGGCTATTAGAATGCCGTAGTACAATGTATTACTCACGTGTTTGTGGCGATGCTGGTGTCAACTTGCCTCTGGCACAGCCAGTTGTATGAAACTCTGGCATACACAATTATGTGTGGTACGTAATACTTGATAATTATAATAAAAGAGTATGTGACTTGTTCATGTATTTACTATATTTTTTCTCATCACTTTGGAAGGTACTCCTTCTACTTGTAAAAAAAAGTTTATCCTAGAACAGTATGACATGTGGCACCAGCAGTAGCCTCGTTCTGGTCAGCATTCCTACAGCCACAATCTAAAGACCTGACCACGTAGCTTAGAGGAAAGATTTATTTTCTTATGGTTTCGGTTTCAGTCCATGTGAGGCTGGGGACTGCAGATCTCGGGGCATGGCGGCAGGAGGTGGAGAAAAGGAGAGTACATGGGGACATTTTATATCCAACTATAACAAGCCTCATCATGCTGTATCAAAAGTCCACCTCTAGCTGGGTGTGGTGGTGCATGCAGGTAATCCCAGTACTTGGGAGGCTGAGACAGGAAGGTCGCAGGTTTGAGACCAGCCTCAGCAAGTTAGACTCTCAGATGCCCCTGTGTTCAATCCCTAGTACACACACACACACACACACACACACACACACACACACACAAAGGGCCACCTTGATTGTGACTTATGCCATCATGGTTTGTGTGAGTCCACTCTGTGACGTCCGTACAAGGAAACTGCCCAAAAGACAAATTTCTCAGAGTGAGTCCCCATCGGTAAGCTATGCATGATTATATATACTTCATATTTTATGTATATAAAATATTTGGGGAAAGGTCCCACAAATTTGAAATTCACACACAGAGAAAGAATGTATATAAAGCTATTTGTTTGAAAACACTTAAACACTAATATTCTTTGACAGTGTTTCTAGTGTTTGGCCAGATCTGTGCACAGCTCAGCCACTTTTCTCTGTCATGTACAAGAATCCCACTGACTACATGAGATGGCGCTTTGTAGCCTGTAGCTATTGAGAATTTGTCCTTGTTAAAATGGAATCGCTGCCTTGTCAGGTGTACTTATGTATCTTAGGGATCCCTCCCTCCTCCTCTCCTATGTTTTTCCGTGAGAGTGTGGTTTGTGACTTCATTTGAAAGTTAATGGGAAAATTTGTCTCGAGTGTATTAAAAACAAAACACTGCATATTTACAGAAAGATGATTTTTATGCAAACATTGAAAAGCACTAGCCAGGAATCTTGGGGTCTAACTTTGACATAATGCTGATATCATCTGAAAATAGCAGACGTGATTTTATGATACTGCTGTGGTAATCAAACATCCCTAATTGATTGAAAACTATTAACGCAAAATATCTAAGCTATTTGTACAAACTTACCCATTGGGGTTCTGGATCATATTTTTGAAGATCCCCTAAAATGCTTTGGAGTGTGGGTTAGAATTCCATTAGCACTACTTATTTGCTGAGGAATGTGGACACATTAAAATCCTCATATTTTATCTGAGAACATGGTCTTTTGCTCCTTTATTTTCTTTTTTTTTTTTTTTTGCGGTACCAGGGATTGAACGCAGGGGTGTTCTACCTCTGTGCTACGCCCCCGGCTCTATTTTTTATACTTTATTTTGAAACTGGGTCTCACAAAGTTGCGGAGGGCCTCACTAAGGAGAGAGAGAGAGAGAGCTGAGGCTGGCCACGAACCTGGATCCTCCGGTCTCCGCCTCCCAGAGTACTGGGATTACAAGCGTGCGCCACCACGCCTGGCTCTCCTTTAGTTTTTCAAAGCTATTTTATTTTTCACAATGAAGCTGTCTTTTCCTAACAAGGTGATTCCTTGATGTTCCCTGTCACTAAATTGTTGTAAACAAGATCCTTGGCCACTAAGACATTTTATATTGCCAGGCAGAGGCTAATGATTGCTTTCTGTGAAATTTGTTTTCTTTCTGACTCTCAGAGAATTTTTCCAGAGATTTTCTTGTATTTTTAAGTCTATTTTTCTGAAGTTTTTAATAACTTTTGCCTTAGCCTTCTTAATATATTTTTCATATTGTACTGTATAAAAGAGAATTATATAAAATAATAACAATGATAGATATTTCTAATTTTAACCAGACTATTTCTAACATTTCAAAATTACATGTAATAACTGCGGTTTTAGACTTTCAAAAATCATATTAAGAAAGTATTGTTCTAAGTCTGGCATGTTGGCACATGCCTGTAATCGGAGTACTTGAATGGCTGACATAAGAGGACTGTAGGTTTGAGGCCAGCCTCAGCAACTTAGTGAGACCCTCAGCAACTTGGTAAGACCCTGTTTCAAAATAGGGTTGAGAGTGTAGTTCGGAGGTAGAATGCCCTGGGTTCAATCCCCAGTACTACAAAAGAAGATGAAGAAGGAGAAGGAGGAGGAGGAGGAGGAGGAGGAGGAGGAGGAGGAGGAGGAGGAGAGGAGAAGAAAATGATGTTCTATTTGTAGTTAACTGCACTTGAAAAATAGCAAATAGTGTTAAAATTCATTGAACATTCAGCAAATAGTAGGATTCTTAGTTTTTCATGTTGGATCTCTTAGCATATAAACTTAATTGATAAAATTTATCGATTTCCTAGTACTAAATCAGTCTTGCATTAATAAGATCAATAATCCTTTATGGGGTGGATTTTCTTAATGTATAATGGAAGTTTCTCCAACACCCACATTTCCAAGTGAAACTGGACTTGCATTCTTTCTAATTTGTTGTGTTTGTTGCACACGGGTCTAACGCTCCTCTCTCAGCTCCTCTCTCAAGCTCTCTTAGCTTATTTTTCTATCTAAATAATTTACCTGTTATGTGGACCGCCTCTTTCTTTCAAGGTGTGAGATCTCCCTTACCTGTGAAGTGGTTTAGCCCCGAAACCTTCATGGTGTTGTCAGGTAGATGGCTAGAGATGTCAGGTTGGTGTGGACCTGAAGTGGAGGTTCGGAAGGCTAGCCGCCCCACAGAGCCCCACTTAGCCCCCTCCCTGTGGGAAGGAGCAAAGACCATGCAGAGCCACTAAGGTGTGGTGTGGAAAAGACAGCTGACCACCCCAAGAAAAACATGCATGAGGAAGGAGGTGTCCAGAGGGCATGTAAGACTCAACACATGGAAAACACCACACAATTCTCCACCCCAGAAAGCAACTAGACCACATACTTTTCTCTGGAGTGTAACCTCTCCCCCTTCTTCTATCATGACCTTCTTTACAAGGTGCCAGCACTTCTCTAAGTAAATCTCTTCTCTTCCCCATTTCTGTTCTTTGCATGAGTGCTTTCCATGCAGAGGACCAAGAGCTGAGGTGCTGCTGAGGTGTGATGTTAGGACTGAGGAGAAACCTTCACCAGGTAGCAGTATGCAGTCCCCTTCCTTCCTCTTCCTTCCTTCCTTCTTTCCATCCTTCCTCGTTCCCTCCCTCCCTTCCTTCCTCCTTCCCTTTCCTTTCCCTTTTTTCTTCTTCCTTTCCTTTCTTCAGCTCCTTCTATTTCATCCAAATATACATATTTATGGGTGTGTATACATTCATGTATGTGTGTGTATTTGATATTTTCTCAGAAAAATAATTCATTTCATTAAAAAGCAAAATTCCATTCTAGAATGTCATACAATATTATTTGAATCTAAGCAAAATCTTTATGTTTTTAGGATATTTTTCCCTTTTTTCCCGAATTTTTTTTTTTTTTGTGTGTGTGTGTGTGTGTGTGTGGTACCAGAGATTGAAACCAGGGGCATTTTACCTCCGAGCTACACCCCTAGACCTATTTTTTATACTTTATTTTGAAACCAGTTCTCACTAAGTTGCAGAGGGCCTCATAAGTAGCTGAGGCTGGCCGCGAACCCAGATCCTCTGGTCTCCGCCTCACAAGTACTGGGATTACAAGTGTGCACCACCACGCCCGGCGCTTTTCCCTAATTTTTAAAATTTTCATTTCTTGTCTTTTTTTTTCTTCACAAGCTGTCTTTTTGGCATTTTTTAGATTTAATTCAAATATTTCCATTGCAATTCTATATTTCCCTCCCTCCTTCCCTTCCTTCTTTCCCTTCTCCACTCTTCTTCCTTCTTCCTGTGTGGTTTTTTGAAAAATCTCTAGGGATAGATTACTTCATTTATCTACTTTATCTCATTTACAATGAAAGCATTTCAAGCTGTGAATTTTTCTGACTATATACTTGCATATATGCTCTACTTTTATACGTTTTATTCTCACTTTTATTACTATATTTATAATATAATTATGATTTCATTTTAAACCAATGGTTATATATAATATTCTATATATTTTAAATTTATTTTATACTTTTATTGATACATTGTGATTATACATCATAGTGAGGGTCAAAGGGATACAAACACACAAGCACACACACAAACATACATGCACACAGGTCTTGGTGTGTTTCCGTCTGGCTCCCTCCCCCTACTCAACAGTGATATTGGTAATGACACCTTCAAACATGGGCACAGCAGAATTTTAATTGTTTCTTTTATCAGTTCTTCCTTTCCCTTCCCCATCTCCTTCCAGTATCCAGGTCTCTCTCCTCATTTATCTGAATTTCTTTTGTGTCCTGTGTTATTTGTAGCTTCCATATATGAAAGAAAACACACAACCCTTGACTTTCTGAAAGAAGCTGCTCTCGCTTAGTATAATCTTCTCCAATTCCATCCATTTTCCTGCAAATGACATAATTTTGGTCTTCTTTATGGCTGAGTAGAATTCCATTGTGTGTATAGACCACACTTTCTTTATCCATTCATTTGTTGTTGGATACCTGGATTGGTTCCATAATTTGGCTATTGTGAATTATGCTGCTATAAATATGGATATGCATGTATCACTACAATATTCTGACATTCATTCTTTCAGGAAGATGCTGAACAGTGGATCATGTGGTGGTTCCATTCCTAGTCTTTTGAGGAACCTCCATACTAAGTCTTTCCTTAAGTTGTTTCATTTCTTATTTTTGAAAGTAATACTGAAAACTTTCCCTAACCTTGACTCCTCTAGATCTCAGGAGAAGTGTCAGATGCTTTGCTCTTCTGACTCTGGGAATACAGTTTGAACCTTTCCAAACAGGTTTTTTATTAATTTATTATTCTCAATTGTGCCTGTCTTTTCTTCTACACTGCCAATTGCCCTCTTAAGTTCACCTCCCATATAATTTACTTGCTTCTCCTCCCTGTTGATGTGGCTTCCTACTTCTCTGTCATCTCCCCACAGAAATCTCTCATTTTTCTCTCCCATCTTCTGGCCTCCCTCCCACTCTGTTCTGAGTCACGCTCCAATTCCTGTGGCAAACACTTGACTACAGTATGTCCCCTAGCTGCGTCCTCAGAATGATGCCCACCTTGCTGGTCCTCAGAGGCTGTGTGGGTGCGGGCTCTTTCCCTCCTGTGGTCACCTGAGGGGCTCGGCCACTGCACTAAGAGTGAGTGTCTGGAGCCCGCCAGGCTCCCCTATGCACAGCACATTCTGTAGGGAGAATCAGGGTCATCCAGCCTTTCCTTAAGCTCCAGTCTATCTCGACCCAGTTCCATCCCCCTCAGAATCGATGCAAATGTCTTCCCAATGCTGAAAATTGACATGCAATTTAGTTGGACTTAGTCCTAGGTGGTGTTTTTTTATGAATTTTCACAATTCTCTATGGCTTAAAAGTTGTTTTACTGAGAAAGAATTGGAGCCTCTTGGGACTACTGCAAGAGGCTACTAAAACAGCAGCAATGATGGCGGCAGTTTTGTTAAGAGTTTTGTACATGCTCTGCACTAGGCATGGATTACTAAAGTGTTGTATTGCATCTGCTCTGTGAGATGGACAACCCTAGTCCTTCCTTTACAGAGGAGTAGGGCCACTAACTGCTCAGCAGCCTCCCTAGGTACGTGGCAGGTAAACAGGCTCTGGGATTGGACCCTGACAGTAACTATGGAACCAAGCAAGGTTACTTACTGTCCATGAACTGGGAGGAGGACAGATTTTATGTGTCACTTAATCTGCGCCTAAAACTCAAGAATAAAACTCTGAACAATGTCACAAATTTGAGAAAAGCCCTTTAATGGTGAACTAATGAAATAAAATGATAGACATAAAAAATTCAGCGAGTTCTACAGAAAGGTGCTAAAGAAGGAGACGATTCCCTGCAATCACTCCCCTGGGATATTAATGATCAAGAGCAAATTAATTAAGCAATATGGGAGAAAGAGTTCAAGAATAATTGTTTCACTAGTTCAAGTTCATTTTCACATTCCAGCCACCTAATGTTTGTGCTATAACCGACATCACTTTCCTTAGCAAATATTATGACTTATAAAAGTGGATTAAAATGGGATAATATAAAGGATCTGGAATTACTATCCAACAAAAGAAACTCAATGGGAAAAAAAAGGTCCTTTCACATTACCTTTGATTGATTTATATGTGGAAAAAGGAGACAACATACTTTAAAGACAAAACTGACAACTATAAAAATGTTTGAAGCCAAAATTAAGAAAAACTTTCTTTCATCAGGAGGGTAATGAAACCCCATTTTCTTATTCACTTACATTTATTGTGGAATAAAATATTTTTTCAAGGCCCTAGTTTGGTGGCCCTTAAACTAAAGACAAGAAGTCACTATGGGTTCATCCTTTGTCTGATTTGCAACTACTGAAATTCACTTTCCTTTGATCTCATCTTAATTTTTTCCATATTTGCCATCATTAAAACCTTGTTTGATTTTTGTTTGTTTCAACTGTTAAAATTTATCATCTGCTTTCTTGTTGTCAACAGCTGCAAACATCTTTGGAGCTCCACTTAAAAGGGTCAATTTTGTGATTCATTTGGGTCTTAATTTTGGCGAAGGGGACCTAATTACTTACAAATCCTCCGTTGTGAATGGCTGGAGTTTCCTGGTGTTACTCTAGACGGGTAATAGCTCTGTTAAAATTGGATGCTTCTCAGGGGAAAAGATGAAAAAGCTCGTTCTTCTCAATTTACCTTTGTAATTTCTTTGAAGATACACTTGGAGGTGAGGGCTATTGAGATATAATCGCCAGTTTAATTCTATTGAAATGTATTGCATTTTAAATTGTTGCTGAGCATGAGAATTGGCCATGTTGTTCAAACTGCTGTTGTTTAACAGCCAAAGCTACGTACAAACCAAAGGGACCCAAGCACTGGGTAGCTGCTGGCTGTGTGAAATTTGTTTGTCATTGCTGTTGGTTTTTAAATGTCATTAGCAAACTCAGTTTGGGGGCAAAGAATCATGATATAAATGGTGGTAGTACTGAGTAAAGGGTATATATAAAGGAAATTTAAGAAGTGTATCTCTTCACTGTGCCCCTCTAAAGACTAGATTTGAGGAAGCTTTTTAAAATGCCTATAAGATGCCAAATTTTTTATCCTTGTATAATCTATCTTTCTATCTGGATTTATATGAATGTGTTTATTTTTCACTCTGTTGGTGGAAGGCAGACAGCTCTTTCTGCTTCCCCATTGATATCTGCAGACTGCTCTGCTCAGGCTCAGGAGTCATCCAGTTTTGGGGAGCAGCTTTGGAAGACTCTTGTGCAGATAGTTGGGGCGTGTACTGGGTGGGAACAGGGAGGAGAGTGAGGGAAGGAGAGAGGAAGTGACTCTGGACTCAGCAAGTGCTCGGATTTGATATCACTTCTGGGTATTTCCCAAGTCTTCTTGTATAAATGCTTAACCCCCATTGTGAGGTATTAAGAGGGTGGAAGCTAAATCAACTAGGTGTTTAGAGGTGAGGCTCTGGGAAGTGATTAGCACTAGATAAACTCATTAGGTAAGCTAGAGATGATTTAAAGCATACAAGAAGATTGTGTTGGTTTTATGCAAATACCCCACCATTTTACATGAGGGAGTGAAGCATCCTTGGGTTTTGGTGTCCACAGGGGTCCTGGAAATGTTCCCACTGTGAGTACTGAGAATCAACTGCACCGATTTACTCTCTGGGCTGATAACTGGTACCTGGGCTGGTGGTAAATTTCAGGTTGTGCTCTGTCAGACACCTACAAATCTGATGTCCTTTGACACCAGCCAAGGATGGAACACAAGCTTTGAGAATCGCCAGGGCTGGGGTCAGCACAAAGTGAGGACTGCGGGGCTGGAGGAGACATAGACCAGAAACACAGCCGAGGTGGTTGCGCTGCCCCCTTCATGGGTGGGAGAATCACTAAGGACAGAGCCCAGAGTTCTTGAGGATGAAACTCCATGGACTAAAAGGAGTAGGGAGTGGCTGCACTCCAGGCATGGTATCCCACTGGAAACTGCCCTGATCAGCCCAAACCTGATTCTCAACTTTATTACTAATGGACAAGGACTCCGGAGACTTTTTAAAGTCTAAGTTCAGTAAGCCTCTATTCATAGAATCAGAATCTAAGACCTCAAAGAAAGCACCAAATATTTCACTTTGCTGCACATTTCTGTGGGGTGTGGCCTGTTGTTGGTTTTTTTTTTTTGCGGTACTGGGGATTAAACCCAGGGGTGTTCTACTACACCCCCCGGCCCTATTTTTTATACTTTATTTTGAAACTGGGTCTCACGAAGTTGCGGAGGGCCTCACTAGGTAGAGAGAGAGAGAGAGAGAGAGAGAGAGAGAGACAGGGAGAGAGAAAGAGAGAGAGAGAGAGAGAGAGAGAGAGAGAGCGCTGAGGCTGGCCGCGAACCCGGATCCTCCGGTCTCCGCCTCCCAAAGTACTGGGATTACAAGCGTGCGCCACCACGCCCGGCTTGTGGCTTGTTTTTGAATGGTCTGAATTAGGGTCTCTGGCACGTGGTTAGTGAGAGGGTTTTTGTTCTGCTCTGTTTTTAATGACCTCCCTTCTGTCCCTTGATTGTTGGCAAAGGCCCCTTTCCTCAGGACAACAGAGGAAAAGTACTCATGGTGGAAGCAGCCACCCCTTCTTTCATGTAGTTGGCAACCGACCGTGAGCATCTTCATCTGATTTCTCTCCCTCTCTCCCATTTTGAATTCAGAAGTAAGGTGGCCATCAATACTTTTCATTAAAAAATGAAGCCAGCGAGCTGGGCGTGGTGGTGCACGCTTGTAATCCCAGTACTTTGGGAGGTGGAGACCGGAGGATCCGGGTTCGCGGCCAGCCTCAGCTCTCTCTCTCTCTCTCCCTGTCTCTCTCTCTCTTTCTCTCTCTCCTCTCTCTCTACCTAGTGAGGCCCTCCGCAACTTCGTGAGACCCGGTTTCAAAATAAAATATAAAAAATAGGGCCAGGGGCGTAGCGCAGAGGTAGAACGCCCCTGCGTTCAATCCCCGGTACCGCAAAAAAAAAAAAAAAAAATGAAGCCAGATTTTTTTCCCTTATAGAAATTAAGGCTGACTCGTCTGGGTTGACAGTGATGACTCATTTGGTTAATTAAAAAGTATGAAAACTATTCCATGAACTAAGTTATGCCTTTAAGTTTAGTAAGAATATATTTAAAGTACCTGATAAGACAAAAGCATTTTAGGGTCACATGTTGTGTATACCCATGGATTGATATTTGTATTAGAGTCTATGCAAATGTCCTTCCCTCAAGTCGTGCAGTGCACAATCTGTGGAGCCATACTCAGACCTGGATAGTCTATTTAAAGACTATTAGACTGCAGTGTTATTCAAAACATTTGATTTTCCAAAATGTTTATAAGTGTAGCAATTAAGCAAGGTGCCTCTTCAGGAAAGCCATTTATTTAATAAGTCTGGTAAATATTTTTTGGGGGGGTGGGACATTTTTCCAGAAATTAAAAAAAATGCTTTTAATAACAGGGTAACAAACCCTGTTACCAGTTAGGTGGGTTCTAATTTTTGGTTTTCAACAAAGTTAAAGAAGTGTCTAGTCATGTTTTTAGGTTATTAAGAATAATTTTTATTTTTGGCTACTAAAATAATGTTTAATGCTAGATTACTTGGTAATGCAATTTAGAAAATGTTGGATGAATTGAGTGGAAAATATTTTATGAAAACTTCTATTTCCACCTACTTATTAATGCAAGCAGTTTTCAACATTTACCATTAAGAATGGAATTCATACTGACTCCTAACTTCCTTCTGCAGTAAGATGATCACTACATCAAAAAGCATGCGAAGGCCTGAGAATGAAAGTTCCTCCCTCAGTTCATTGGGAGATAAACTTGTAATATTTTATTTCTGTTGTGTAATATTTGTCAAATATTCATATCATGTTGTTTTCACCAATTATCTATTACAATACAATTATAATAAACCCAGAAGAAATATTTAATATGTAGAACCTTATTGACAGTGGAAATTTTTTAAATGATGATTCTCTCTATATGATTTATATGTATACATATCAAATTTTATTTCAGGGAAGTATGATAGAGTGGCCAATAAAAGACTTTTGAGCCTCAAAAATGTATTACATTATGATACAAATCTGTGGAAGGAGAGTTAAAAAAATGAAAAGAAAGACATAAATTTTTCAACTGTTAGAAAAAAAATCGTATATGGAAGCCGGGCGTGGTGGCGCACGCTTGTAATCCCAGTACTTTGGGAGGCAGAGACCAGAGGATCCGGGTTCGTGGCCAGCCTCAGCTTGCACGCACGCACGCGCTCTCTCTCTCTCTCTCTCCCTCTCTCTCTCTCTCTCTCTCTACTTAGTGAGGCCCTCCGCAACTCCGTGAGACCCGGTTTCAAAATAAAGTATAAAAAAATAGGGCCAGGGGCGTAGTGCGGAGGTAGAACGCCCCTGCGTTCAATCCCGGTACCGCAAAAAAAAACATCTTATATGGAGTAAATGTGCATATATATAAGGATGGTGATGGGTGTTGAATCCCTGTGGCAATAGTAACATGAATCAGAACCACCTGGGTGGCTATTTGAGCACCCCCAGGGTTTATACTCCAGTAGTCTAGGGTGCAGCTTGCTTTTCCAACACATTCCCAGGGAATCCTGATCCCACTGGTGTGGGGACCACACTTTGGAAGGACTGCCCCACTGTCTTAAGAGTCCATTGGATATTTTTAGAAGAGTGATGGATGGATTGGCAACAATGCTAAAGGCCACAGGGACAGATGGATTAATGGATTAATGAATGGATGGATGGATAGATGGATGGATGGATGATGGATGGGTAGGTGGATGGATGGATGGATGGATGATGGATGGATGGATGAATGGATGGATGATGGATGGATGATGGATGGATGGATTGATGGATGGATGGATGGATGGATGGATGATGGATGGATGATGGATGGATGGATGGATGGATGGATGGATGGATGGGTGAATGGATGGATGGATGGATGGATGGATGGATGATGGATGGATGGATGGATGGATGGATGGATGGATGGATGATGGATGGAGAGAGGGAGGGAGCATGCTAGAGAGTGAGCTGGCCAGGTCAGGACAGAGCCATAGGGTTGGTGAAAGTGAGCAAAGGGTCAAGATCTGAAGTCCTGAATTCAGAGCCACCCTGGACTGGCTTTCCTGAGCACCTGAGTTGACTGGGGCTTTTAAATGTCCTGTGGTAGCAGAGGAAGGTGATGCTGGTACTGTGATGGTCAGGGGCATCTTTGCTGAGCACCTGTTCCCAGTGCCCCATCTGACTAAGCAATTTCTATTCAGTAGCAAAGCAGCCAGTCCCCTGCGTACAGCTGCTAACACAGGAGAGGCCCGTGTCTCTACCCTTGCCTAAAATGGCTGTGGCAGCTTGGGTTTTGCAAAGTGGTAATGTTAGGTAACTGGATTAGAGATGAACAGGCAGGGAAATAAATGGAACAGAGGATCCAACCAGGCCTCATGAGAAGAGACAAGGAGCTACAATTACTGGTTTAGAGACCCCCCCTACAACTGCTGGTTTAGAGGGTAACCACCCCACTGCACCCCCACCCAGGGTTTCTCTTAGACTCCCTCCAGAAGTCTCCAACAGGGCAAAACAGTGCAGACACTAGGCTGTGCTGGGATAAAAAATAGTGACCTCCCCAAGTGCATGTGCATTCAGGAGAATGGTTCCCAGGCTGAATAAGACTGGCCACCTGGAAGACTCCATGCTGGTTTTTTGATGCCAGAAAGTGGCCCGTTCCACATACTTTTCTCTGGATGGTAAAAGCCCTTCCCTTCTCTTATCATGGCCTTCATTACATGGTACCATCACTTCTCGAAATCAACTTTGCATTCCCCCATGCCTGCTTTTTTTGTGTGAATGCTTTCCATGCACAGAAGCCAGACCTGAGGTGCTGCCGAATAGTATTTATACTGAGGAGAAAGTTGACCCGATAACAGGAAGGCATGTGTAATCCACGTGGGCCTCTGGGTCTGGGGAAAGCTTTGAGAGTGTGTGGAGTGTGTGACTGTGGAAGTGGTGGCAGGAGATGCGCCACCAGGAGGCCACTGCGTGCACCACCTGTGACGGACCCTGTGATGTAGGATAGAAGAAATAGGTAGAAAGGAGACACGCAGGAAGGACAAGTCAAATATAACTTTAATATAAGAACCTGAAGCTGAAGTGCTTCAGCCCTTACTCTTCAAACCACTTCTCTTTCCCAGGCCTGACTCTTCCAAATTCCTGGGAAATCTGTAGATCCTAGAGTTAACTAAAAGAAACTATAATTGCCCTGTAACAAGACAGGTATGATATTTCGAGAAACCTATAATTTAGGACACTCTCCAGCTTATCTGTCAATCAGATAATGAAGACCCCAATTAGCCTGAGGACTCTAAGGTTGACCAGGCCACCAGACTACCGGGAACTGCTGCAAAATGACCAGACTGAGACCATCCTCCCTAAAGATGACCAGACCACCAGGCCACCAGGAACCGCCTCGGAACAACTGGACTGAGCTCATCCTCACACACCTCCTCTAGCCCACCCCTCACGAGAGTCCCCTATAAGAAAAGAGCCTTGAACTGCCCAATATGCCTTCCTCATCTTGAGGTGGCCTGCATTCTCTCTTGAGTGTGTATTTCTTCCCTTTTTCCCAAATAAACCTCTGTCTATGTCTCCAACTGGTGCGTGCTGACATTCTTTTCCATCACATTAGCCAAGGTCCCTGCAGATCCTGAGTTCCTGAGCTGAGGACTCGCCCCGACACCTGGACAGTGTGCTAGAGGTGCTGGTGACTCCGGTGGTCACAGGGAACAGAACAATGGCAAGAGAGTAGAAGAAGAGCATCCTTGTTGGGGCCCTTAAGTCGTCATCTGAGCACAAGCAAGCGGGGCTTTGCCTGACCCTCTCTTCAGCCACAACAATCAATCAGTCTGCCAGTTCTCGGGCTGTCTCACTCAGAGGGGGATGAAGAGGTCATTAAATAAAGCAGCAGGCGTTACTCAAAAGTCAAACCCGTTCCCCAAGGAAGTCGGTGGCTCTCGTTATATATGATAATAGTTTGGCATTAATAACAAGACCACCAATAGAATTTGGGGAGGCCTGTGGATATTCATATTATTAAAGTTCATTTTTGGTGATGTTCTTAGAATGCCTTACCACGCTAACTTCTCAGAGATGACCAGATAGACTCTATAGATTCACCTTATTGAATTCCAGGGGTTCTATGAATCTTAATTAAAATGTGTCACATATGTTAATGACTCCTAATCAGAATACATCCTATGTATTAGGACATATCATTATATTATATGTTAACTCAAACTATCTTTGTGTTGTTGATCAAAGAAACATCACAATCTTTAATTTTGGTTGTTTTTTTTTTATATGTTTTCAAAGACACACACAGTCGGGGGCAGTGACCCACGCCTGTGATCCCAGTACTTGGGAGACTGAGACAGTAGAATGTCAGGTTTGAGGCCAGCCTCAACACCTTAGTGAGACCCTGTTTCAAAATAAAAAAAAACATAAAAAGGGCTGCGGGTGTAGCTCAGAGGTAGAATGCCTGTGGGTTCAATCCCCAGTATCACACAAACACATAAAAAAAACCTAACACACACATACATCAGATGTGTTAAAAATATATAGCATTAGTTATTTTACCTTTTAAAGGAATACATGTTTACGTGGAGAGTAATATAGGATAATAAATATATAGGATAGAAAAATAATCCACAAACACTGTTATCAGGATATCATTACTCTCAAGTTTCAGTTTTATAGTCATTTCCTGTATAACAAATAGTTTAAAATAAAATTGCAATTATCTGGTATATATTTCTTTAAATTCTGCTTTAAAAATTTAACATTTTATTAGGGTTTCCCTTTAATATTAAACTTTCTGAAAAGCAAATTTTAGCTGGCGTGTAGTTGCTATCCTGGGGATAAAACATAATTCGCCCATTTCCCCATACACTGGCCCTTTAGAAGTTCCTTTCTTCCTTTCTAATTTCTTTTTCTCTGCTCTCTCCTTGGCTCCCCCAGTCCTGTCCCTCTATCTCTGGTCTTCTTTGTCCCACTCTTGTAAATAAAGCTACACAGAACATTAGACTGCAGGCCCTGCGTGTGATTAATCACATGACAAAGCAAAGTCCCAAGGACATTCTGGGATCACCCCTCTACCACCACATGCTGGCTCTCCCTCTGGTGATCCAGCCCCCAGACCTGCCTAGGGCACCGCATCCCTGCTGCTGGATCAACGTTTCTTTTCTTCCTCAAAAATAATAATTTTTTAAGGTTACCTGTTCCCAGTGGCAACAGATTTGTCTTCTTGGTGACATGCTGGCTTTCTGGACAGTTGTTTTTTAGATGCTAGAAAATAAACCTAGGTACTGAAGAACTGGCGGGGCAAATTCACTCAATCTATGCTTTAAAAACTTTTCAAAGTCAACTACTATGCTAAGCAGGAGAAGGAGGGAGGGGAAGGAGTGGGGGTGGGAATTGGGGGCGGGCTAATTGACCAATGTGTGCATGTACGCTTCTGCCACCCTGAAACCCATCAGGATGTATGATTACAGTGCACTAATAAATAAATTTAAAAAAGAAATAGTACAAGTGAAAGGTCGTATGCTTTCTCTCATATGCTGTCTCTGGTAGTAATCAGGATACAAGAGGGACTGTAGATGATGGAGGAGTAGGCCCAGTGGAGCAATGGAGGTGGTCAAGGAGGAAGGGAGAATTAATAAAAGAAACACTTCCATTTAGGTTATGTACATATGTGACGATGAGGTAGAATAGAAAAGATAGAAATATTAGGCAGCAAGGAGACATTTGGAAAATATAGATTTAAAATTTTTAAAGTTCATAACTCACTCCACCCTATAGGGTGTGTTCAGGCAGGCAGAAGTCTTAAAATGAGCCCACACCCTGAATCACAATGGCTCCTCTCCACACCTGAGATGCTTAATGTAAATAGGGTGGGTGAGGAGGACAAAGGTCAGACTCCAGTGCCTATCTGTTGCCAGGGAAACTGAGGACTAAGAGGAAGTCCTGCCCTCCACTGTGAGACCCTACCTACCCCCTCCTATAAAAGAACTGAGAAAGCACGCGGACTCTCTCTTGCTTGCTTGGACGGATGGATGCGCGCAGAGAAACTCACTCTCCCCATTTTGAGATGGCCCCCAACCTGTATCCCAACCTTTCTTAAAGTAATTAAACCTTTGCCTTTTTCTGATGGCATGTGTTGAAATTCTTATTCGTCATGGAGGCCAAGGACCCCTCAGAATTAGCGTGTCTCCCCATGACATATGAGAATACCAATGCCAATCTCAATGTCATGTGTGGGGAAGGGGAGAGTGGGGAGGGAATGGGAAAGCCCACCAAGTGCTGTGTGTCACTATCACTCTGAACTACACTGTGATGTGAGACTACAGTGCACCAATAATATTATATGCCTAAAGGGTTGGCCTGTGTAATTTAATAATATTTAATTCTGTACATAGTACAATGTGCTATGCTTGTTAAAAAATAATAGTTTCCAGAAGCACTTAGCAGTCTTCCCTGGGCACTCTCCAGAGTCCACTGTGCCGAAGAATCATCTTACCACCAGCCCTCAGGTCTGGCTCTGTGCTGGCTCAGGAGATAAACAAAGTCCTGAGTGGTCTGTTGTGACTACGTGGCAATACCACCACCCTGCCTAAACGTGGACACTGGTTCCTAAATAGGGGGGTACACGGTGGGCTTGTGACTCTGGGTGCTTGATTTCCCAGAGATATTTTGCCCAGTTTTATTTGTAAATATAATATAATAGGATATGATATAATATAATATACATATTATTATAAATATTTATAATGTAATATATAATATAACACATAATATATTATAAATATTTATAAGTACATTAGTATAAATATATAAATACCACTTATTGTGCCTATAGCTCTCTGAAAGTTTTTCTCCTTAACACATTTGAGTCTAGATGAGGCATTTGCTGTGTTTCTGCAGGTTGTCTTGTGCAGTTAGTTAATCCATTTCAAAGAACAAAAGCTGGTGTTCTTCACATAGTCTCAGTTTAGTATGTTGTCCTCAGCATTTAAAGTGATAAAACTGCTCTCTGGAGGTTTTGTTGGCCAGGGATAGATGCTGCCTGGTAATGGTGCATCCCCCAGAGCTGTGCTGTTAGCTTACTCTTGAGACCAGAGGTCCCCAGGACGGTGGACAGCCCCTGTGAGTTCACCCTGCTTTCAAAAGATGCTGTCCTGGCCTGTCTGAGCTGCCAGATCCTTTTTTGAACCAAGCCAACTCCATCCTCCGAGGTGGAAGGGGATCCTTCCCAGACAGCTCAGGCTTGATCAGTCTAAGCCTGAACTTAAGGGCAGCTTTACCCTGACCTACTATTTCCCCATATGTTGGGAGCCACCTTTGAACTGTGTACTGAGATTAACATCTTGGACCAACTCGGCTGTACATAGTACCGGCTGAGTGGAATTTGTCCACAAGCGGACAGACTTGCAAGGGACCTGATGGGATCCATAAGAGTCTGGACTTTGATGTCTTCTCCATCTACCAGGAGTGTTTAACCCTTCCCTCCTCTAAGCTTGTCCCATGACTGCCCAGCTGTTTTCCTTATCTTGACCTGTGACGATTTGCTGGCTCCTGTGTTTTATGATACTTTGTTTAAACCTTCAATAAAAGAAAAGCACTGGCTGCAGGAGGACAGGAGATTCACGCTGCCTCTCTCCAGCTGCCCCAAATGTTAAAAATTATCATGCGAGGGACTTCAGCAAGCAGCATCCGCTGCAATCAGTTCATCACACCCATAGTCCCTACATTAGTTTTTGCACCTTCTTTCACACATTCCTACATTCCTGTAACACAAATGTGCTACGCACTTGGCTAGATGCTGACAAGCTAACTGTAAAGAATACGAACCTCAAGCTGATGCTCTGGAAGGCTCACACCAGCAGAAGCAGAGGCTGCAGAGGCACCTGCAGCTGTGTTGGGTGGGGTGGGGAAGGGCGATGAGCGAAGAAGCTTCCAGCTCACACAGGACCATGGATAGCAGCTAGTTTTCATTTCATGGGCAAACTCCAATCAAATCACAGAGGCTGCTCTGAGTTCTGGATTGAGTAGGCTACCTCTGGGTCAAGGCAGAAGTCTGCTGTGATCAATTAGTAATGCCTGCCAAGGGCAGTGGCTAGAGGTATTTGGCTGTACATGCTGAATATTCTATATCTTATATCACATGGGTCTTTTTCTAAAGGACCTGGGGAAAACCATCCCTGGGCATCAGCCTGAGCATGAAGATGGGTTGCTGGACTTGTGAGTAAAGCCACCTGCCTCAGGAGGACTCTGTACCTGCTAGATGATTACATCAGCGATCAAAACTTCCAAAATTGTAGCTAATGATAAGCTTTACTATGTTCAACTAGTACACGTTATCATATTTTCCTAGGACAATATACATATGGGTCTTGGGTCATATATGTTCAATGGCTTTTTAGAAAGCTTGGGTATTTATAGAATATGGCATTACCCTAAGGACTCTAGTAATAGCTTATTATAATATTATAATATGTAATGTTACATCAATAGAGTAAATATTGAATTACAATAAAATATGTAATATTTATTACCAAAAGATTTGGGGGGAACCCAAGTTTTATGTATTTAAAATAAAGGAAAAGCAAAGAATAAGTGATATTTTCAACAGCATAGCTCTGAGCTCTCTTAGTCTTGTATTAGACTTCATTAAAAGATCTTTTCATGTTCTTACCCCCCTCAAGATTGGGCTTTTTACTATTAGTTGCTTAGAGTTTCTACTTACTGACTGGATCAGGATGCCATTGTATGTCATATTGTTATTTTTTCCAGTTGATAGAGAAGAGATTGGTGGAGCCAGTGAGGCCACTGGAAAAGGTCAGACACATGATCGTCCCCTGCCTTGGGTTCACGACGGTGGTTCCCATGCCCTTCAGTTGGGAGTGGCCTCTGGAGGTGGTGCAGAGCAGAGCGGTGCAGACCACTGGAAACCAAAAGGAGGCAGTGTGGATCTAGTTTGGGTCACACCAGGCAGCTCTGAAGGTCTTAACCTGAAGGAGGTGGAATTCAGCTAAGATGCGCACTGCTCAGCTCTACCCCACTGTCAGCCGCATGGTCTTCTCTGGGGGAGCGTTAGTTCTTCTTATCTAAGCTGCTGTGTTGCCCTCTCTTTTCTCCATTTGTTCTTACTCAGGCCTTTTTTTTAAATTTCCTGGAGCTGAGGATGGAACTCGGGGCTTCATATATGTTAGGCAAGTGCTCTACCACTGAGCTACATCCCCAGCCCCTGATCTGCCTTCTATTTTCCTGAATTTCCCACTTGGTTGGGGTCCTGTTGCTTCATCAAGGTAGCACTGCAGGAGAAAGGGGCAGAGCCAACCATGAGCTTGGGATAGGAAGCCGAGCAGGGTAGCAGGCCCCTGTTTCTATCCCCTCTGGAGTCTGCCTTCAGAGAGCACAGTCTGGGGCCACTTCCCCAACCTCAGGTTTTGCAAAAGCAGCTTTTGCTCCCAAGGCAAACCTCCAGTAAGCTTTTTGTCTGCCTAGTTCTGGGCAAAGCATAAAGTTGCTGATTAGCTTCACCTCACTAGAACACAACAAAGCTATGTTCAGCCAAATCATCTTTGTCAGCAATAAATTTAATGTTTCCTGCATCATCTGCCTGACCCTTCCCGATTTCTCAGTTGTTCTCAAATTTTAGCAAGGAAAAGTAGAGGGTTAAATATTAACCTATACAATTTGTAAAACTTTGTGATACAGTCTCTCATTTAATGTGTCCTTGAGCTAGTCATTAATTCAGGACTGTTCCCATGAATGTCCCAGAAATTGGAATCATATAGAAGTGAAAGAAAAAACATGAAATGTACCCCTTGTCCTCGGTGAGTTCATAACTTTGCAAGGACACAGACAAATAAAAACAAAGTCAGAGGACCGTGTGCTAGAAGCTTGGGATGAAGTAAATTCTAGAAACTGAAAAACTGGCTTGTGGCTATAAATCTTCTGCAGATCTTGAAAGGCAGTGGTTGCTTCTGTCTGTTTGGGATACGGGGATCCTCACATTTCTAACAAGATCCCAGGCGATGCTATGCTGTTGGTCATAGACCACACTGAGTAGGGAGGTGACTGACTAAATTATGCTCCACAGGAGCCAAACTGCAGAGAAAGGGCACCTGGTCCATCCGTTTTGAAGAGGGAGGGAAGGCTTGTCCGAGGGGAGGGCAACTAAGTGAAGATTCAAAGATGAGCCACTTGCCAGGATGGGTCTGGGGTGGAGGGGTGTCAGGCAGAAGAAGCACATCCGAGGGTGAGGGACTGGGGGAAGGCAGTGTGTTTGGAGTGTTTTTTTTTTGTGTTTTATTATTTTTTAGGAAACACAGGAAGTTCTCTCCAATTGGCACTTAGTGCTAAGGATGGAGTTCCACTTTTATCCTACAAGTAACGGGGGACACTGAAGGATGCCAAGGGAATGTTCATAACCTAATCTAAATTTTGAATAGTTTTTTAGTTTTAGAACAGTTTCAGATTTACAGAATAATTCAGATGATATTTCAGAGGGTCACCATATACCACACACCCATTTCCTTTCCCCCTATTATTTTCTTCCTTCCTTCCTTCCTTCCTTCCTTCCTTCCTTCCTTCCTTCCTTCCTTCTTTCCTTCCTTCTCTCCCTTTTTTTTGTGGTACTGGGAATTGAACCCAGGGACATTCTACTTCTGAGCTACACCCCCAACCCTATTTTTTATTCTTTATTTTGAAACAGGGTCT
>PVJS01005428.1:0-64216 GCA_004027185.1 Glis glis | reverse complement strand
TTACCTCTGAGCTACTTTCTCAGTTAAAAAAAAAAAGAGTAATCTTAAAACTTGAGTGCCTTATAAAAGATGTTGAGTCTTCTCTGAATATCTTTTAGACATCTGTAGACTTTATCTGCTCCATTGAGGGAGAAGGGAGAGAGGAGGGTGGAGGATCAATGGAATCAGGGAATGAAAAGTATACAATGCAGTGAATGGAAGTGGATCCATGCTAAAACCCATCTGGTTTTTCTACCTAGTCCTTATCAGCATGAGGTTCCTACCCTCCCATAGAGAACGGGAAACAGGTGCTTTAGTATTGGCTAGAACAAACAGTAAATTCTTTTTATATATATTTTTCATAATTTATGGGTGCATTGCAATTATACTTCATAGTGAGGGTCCAAGTGTTAAAAACATATATGCACATAGCTTTTTACCTCCACAATCCTCCCCTCTCTCCCCACACGAGTTAGTGAGATTGATAAAATTGATAATTCACATATTGCTGTAATATCACTTAAATTGTTTCCTTCCCCAGCCCTCCCTCTTCCCCTCCCTAACTCTCCATTCCTAACCCCCTTCAACTACTCTATCCATCTATCTTTGCATTATGTAAAGTCCCTTATGTTCCCTATTTTTCTCTCTAGCTTTCAGAAATGAGAGTAAACATACCACCCTTGACTTTCTGAGACTGTCTAACCTAACTTAGCATAATATTTCTTCATTTCCATCCATTTTCCTTCAAATGGCATAATTTCGTTCTTCTTTATGGCTGAGTAGAGTTCCAGTGTGTGCATGTACCTCTCAGGCAAGCGCTTTAGGAGAAGCTAGAGTCTTCCAAAGGATGTGGCCTGGAATCATTAGAAACTATGTTAGGTGGGCTTGGGATTTAGCTCAATGGTACAGCACTTACCTAGCATGTGGAAGGCCCTGGGTTCGATCCCCAGTATTGCAAAAACAAAACAAAGCACCAGAAACAATGTTGGGATGTGTTCAAGGCTTTATAGGACAAGATCAAGGCCTAATCAAGATGAGGGCTTGGAGGAGCCTGGCTGGAGTTTGGTAAAGGAGACATGTTGTCAATATACACATACGTACATATGTAAGTACTACTTCTACAAACCATCAACAAACACCGCATGTGGCGTTAAACACTGACGGAGTTAAGGATATACCATCTCAAAATATCCCAAGTTGATGTATCAATTAATTCAAGGTGCAGCCACGAAGAACTGTACCTTCAGACAGGGCCATTTGGCCTGAATTTCCCTGCATGCAGCAAGCCATAAAGGTTTTTCAACAGGGATGTCCTTCACATGCCAAGGCTGTAAGACAGCCTTGATCACCAGAAACTGGTACTGGGGCTTCGATGAATCTGAGCAAACACTCTGAAGTATCCCCTGACTTCCACTGGCTTCTATGTCCCCACCCCCATACATCTCTCAGTAATCTCCCTAGAATTTACATCCTTGTCCAGGTATTCATTTTCCTGTCCTTCCTCAAAAATGCATTATTCTTTGTCTTAAAGTATTTAAGCATTATGCCCTGGTCAATTTTTCAGACTTTACTCTCTTGTGAATATCCCCAGATATGTATAACATTAATAAAACTTGTACCCGGGCGTGGTGGCGCACGCTTGTAATCCCAGTACTTTGGGAGGCGGAGACCAGAGGATCCGGGTTCGCGGCCAGCCTCAGCTCTCTCTCTCTCTCTCTCTCTCTCTCTCTCTCTCTACTTAGTGAGTCCCTCCGCAACTTCGTGAGACCCGGTTTCAAAATAAAGTATAAAAAATAGGGCCGGGGGTGTAGCACGGAGGTAGAACGCCCCTGGGTTCAATCCCCGGTACCGCAAAAAAAAAAAAAAATTTGTATGTGCTTTTCTGTTGTTAATCAGCTCTTGTATTAACCCAATTCTTAGATCCAACTAAGGAACCCAGAAAAGAACTAAGAGAGCTAGAGGAGATATCTCCTTCTTCCATAGCACCATACAGGTTACATACATTATATCATATGCACAAAAAAACACACACAATTATCCACATTACACAGATGCACAACCTGAGACTTAATGGTCCAATAATTTACCTAAAGTATCAGTTATTACGTTGTGGAACCAGCATTTGAACCATGTCTTGTCTATCTCTAACGCCCAAAGTCTAAACTACTGTGTAAACAGTTCAGCACTCACGGTGTAAATCCCCCAGAGTGTGTAGGTGAAGTGTTGAGGAACGTTCCCTAAGATCTGTGCGCCCAGGAGAGGCAGCCTCTGACGGCAGGTTCTGTGCTCCTGGAGTTGGCTCACCAGGCCCTCTGGGAGTTGTTCACTCTCATCTGAAGTTTCCATAAGACTGACTGGTTGGGCCGTGCTTCTAATGACTAATCAACTAATAAACGCCACTTCCAGTTCCAGGCTACTTATCTCTTTTAGCCTCCCTTTGGGCCCATGGGGTAAAAAGCTCTTTCTTCCCTGGGACTCAGTTTCACCCAAATGCACATTGTTTGTAATGCTGCATGCATCAACTTGACCCCAGAGCTGGTCTACTCATTTCTACCCTAGAAAACCATGTTCTGAATCCCCAACACAAACCAGTCACTTGATGTTAGCATGATTCTCCATTTTTCTTAGTTTATCACTTTCTTTTCTCTTTTTTTTTTCCTTTCTAGAGAAATGATTTTTTCTTTCTCAATGTATAAATTATTCATAATTACTTAAAAATTATATAATCAGCATTCTTCATGAATATTTGGCTGCAGATTTAATTAAGGTAAAGCTACTGAGTGAAACAACATGAAATTCTTAAAGGCTTTTGCAACTTGATGCCAAATGTCTCTAGAAATGCGAGACTCATTGCTTCGCTGGGAGCAATGCCTATGACCACTGGTTTCACCATACCCACATCAACATCAACTGCTCAGTTTTAAAAGATTTTCTTTCTAATTTGATGAATAAAAATGTCGTATCTTCTTTCTATTTGCATTAATTTGAATAATCATATGAAGTTAAACATTTTTGCATATTTATTTTCCTATTTATATTTCTTATTTGTAAATTGTTCATGACTCATCTAATTTTAAAAATCAGATTTAAAGCTTGTCTTAATTATTCACAACATCTTTACATTTCAGGTAATTAAAATAAATATAAATTACAAATTGCATTTTATTATAAATAAAATATAATACACAGATATTTTAGGCATATAAATATGTAAATATTTATATTCTTTTTTGTGTGTGTGGTACTAGAGATTGAACCCAGAAGCATTCTACCTCTGAGCTACAACCCCAACCCTGTTTTATTTTTCATTTCAAAACTGGGTCTCATTAAGTTGCTGAGGGCCTCACTAAATTGCTGAGACTGGACTTGAACCTGCAATCCTCCTGTCTCGGCCTCCCAAATACTGGGATTATAGGTGTGCACTACCATACCCTGCTATAAATATTTATATTCTTTGTGTGTGTGTGTGTGTGTGTGTGTGTGTGTGTGTGTGTGTGTGTGTGATACTGGGAATTGACCCAGGGGCATTCTACCTCTGAGATACACCCCCAGCACTATTTTATTTTACTTGGAAACAGAGTCTCGCTGCATTACTGAGAGCCTCACTAAATTGCTGAGACTGGCTTCGAACCTGTGATCCTCCTGTTTCAGTCTCCCAAGTACTGAGATGACAGGCATGCACCACCATGCCTGGCTAAATATTTATATTCTTAATATATAAATATCATAAGTCAAAAGAAGTATATGTAATCTGCCTGATCTACCAAGCATTCTAACTTAACAACACAGTGCACTGCAGAAGATCAGGGTTCAGTCTCCTGTATGGCCGACTGACTAGGAGCTGAGGCTCGCTGCTATTGTCCAGCATCACAGAGAGAGGACGGCACCATATATCATAAGGCTGGGACAAATAAAAAAAACAAAACTTAATGCCTAGTTTCTACAGAATGTGTATCTTTTTTGTACCATCATGAAGTCAAAAACTGCTAAGTCCAACTGTGTCAGCTAGGGAACAGCTGTAGATAGTTGGGGAAGGAACCACTGGCAGTGGGGCAGAAATCTGAGTCAGGGAAGGGAAGGCAGGTGCCCTGTAAAGACAGCTAGCTACCTTGAGGGTAACCGGAATCCTGTGTGAAGTCTAGGAAGTTGGGACAGAGGGACGTGGGGTATGTGCCAACCCTGGTTAGTCACTAGTGGAGGGCCCCAGGAGGACAGTAGTCTTTACTCCTCTGGCACCTCAAAACTGAGCAAACTCTTCCACTAAATAGATGCAGATGAAGGAAGTAGGAACTAAACCCATATTCGTTGATACGGTCAGCCCAAGGAGGAGGACTAAGCATGCCTGTGGGGCTTACTTGTTTTCCTGTTGTGTTGCTTGTGTGTTAGTCGGATTCTGTCCTCTCCAAGGAATCTCTATCCCCCATAAAACATTCATTCTCTGTGGATCTCATCTCTGGCTTTTTCTATATTAAATTGCTTCAAAGATACTTTTCCCTTGGCTAACCAGTTTTTACCCTCTAATTAAAATAACACATGTGTTTGAATGTTCACTATGTGCCCGTCAAGTTATATAGTTTACGTGGATTATTTAATTAATTTCCTAAGGAAATTACTATTAGCATCTCCAGTTTCCAGCTGGGTGAACTGAAACTTGGAGATTAAATAGGATTACAATCTACTCAGGTTTTATTTGTTTGTTTGCTTGTTTGTTTGTTTGTTTGTTTGTTTTGGTACTTGGGATTGACTCCAGGGGTATTTTACCCCTGAGCTACACCCCCAGACCTTTTTCTATTTTTTTTTTTTGTTTTGAAACAGGTTCTTGCTAGGTTGCTGAGAGTCTCACTAAGTGGCCTTGAGCCTGCGATCCTTCTGTCTCAGCCTCCTAAATGCTGGGATTACAGGTGTGCACTAACATGTCTGGCCTCATTCTTAACCAAGATTCCAGACATATTTACTGACCTGGGAGGAGGTATACTCTCCTGCCCTCACCCCTGATACTCTGAACTGAGAACATTCAATAAAACTTTAGATTATATATATGTATATATACTTATGTACACACATGTATATGTATATACACACATAGACACATACATGCACACACATATATACACATTTATGTGCACACGCACATTCATACATACAAAGCTATGAGGACTCTTACTTTACTTCACCCACTCTATCCCTCTTTTTCTTGTCATTCTTTAACCTCCAGCACACTGTATCACTGTCGGTCTCTTCCTTTCCTATTGTTTTATGAGAATCGCAACATCCAATCTGACAAGCAGAAACAGGTCCCTTTTTGACGTGGAGGGGACATCAGAAGGAAGTTGTATGCAAACAATTGCACATGCAGGGCAGAGAAATAGCTAAGGATGAAGAAGTCAGTGGCCAGACAGCAGGAAGCAGCTGTGGTCCATCCCTACTCTGGGAGGGGATGTGGTAATCCTTACTTTGGAAAAGAATGGGGTAGATCCCCCACTTTTTTCCCCAGTGAGCAAAATGCTCTGTTTTGAGTGTAGCTTCATACTTAATCACTTGTCATTCCATTTTATCCTGTGACTTTGCAGGCTCTTGCAACAGTCAGCCTTATATTTTAACACTATGAATTGTCTTCTCTTTATCCTTTTTCTCCATTTCTTCAGATGTATTTTACTGGGAAGCTGGGATAGTGGATAACAGGAAGGTGAACCAGATACCATGAAAAGAACCGGCCCATACATCGAGGGCCCCTCATCAGCCTTCAAGGCCCCATACCTCCTTGAACCTTGAGAAAACTTGTCTTTATTATCCCTATTCTAGAATTTAAAATATTTATTTGAAAGTAAAGGTGTTTTTTATTCAATAATCATTTTTTATAAAAATTTTTAAGCCTTTAAAATTCAGTTTGCTTATTTGGGAATAGAATTAGTCTTGTCATTGTTCTGAGGGACAAAGTTTTGTTATTATTTGACCAGTTTTTCTTGGTTAAGTAGTTATATTTTTAACTGAATACAAGCCAACTTAAAACTGGGAAAGGGCTAAATGAGTGCTGTGTGCATGTGTGCCTCTATCACCCTGAACTCCATCAAGATGTATGATTACCATGCACCAATAATTTAAAATAAAATAAAACTCTATGGTGGGTATAAACAAAAAACTAATCATGTAAGGTTACTTGACCCAACCTTAATTTCTCAGTTTACTTGGAAATCATTTCAACACCTCAATAATCCTCACTAATGCTTTGGTTAGTATGTCATTAAAAGCAAAATATTTCAAAAACATGTGATTTCCAGTTCTATAGTTTATTTTATCCATTGAGTTCCAAAGTGTTGATTGATTTTTTATGTATGTACTTTTACATGTCCTTGAAATAATATCAGTCCATTATAAAATAGATTACCAAAAACATAGAAACCATACTTAACCATTTTGCAGATAGACATATTTTATGCATACTTTTTAAACTTTAATAAGATGGCATTAGTAACAGTTGTTATTTAATTCACACCCAACATCCTTTCTTACCTAAATTAAAACCTTATTGGAGACATTTATTCAAACCGTAACTGTTTTCTCTAATGAACTACCAATTCATTTCCCCACACAGCATGTTCTAATTTGTGCTTGTCGTGGTTTCTAGAAGCATATGGAGACCAACCGTGGTTATGTTTGGGGATCTTCTGTACAAAAACATGGTAATTGCTTTTGTTTTGCTGATTGCTCTCTAAGACAGCCTCAAACCTTTTCAACTTTGTCTTTATCCATGAGGGTTTTTGTTGCAAACCCCCTTCTGCCTTGTCAGCTGAATTTCACAGGATGAGCTTACTGGATGGGCACCATTCATCTGTCCAGAAGTTCTCTGATCTTCAGGAAAGCTCAACCTCCTGCTCATAATTGACAAATTGTTCCCAGATATCAGAACATCATCAGACTTGTTATTTCCATAGTACAATAAACACAAAAGCAGAAGAGACATAAAAGGTAAGAGGCCTTTGCAACATAAAAGAGAAAGCAAGATTGGCATATCCTTTGCTTATTTGGGGGGGGGGGAGGAGGGTAACGGCAAAAGATACAATAATACAAGCATCTTCCTGATTGATTAAAGTGGTGCAGTGTATTCTTTGGTTCATAAATAATGCTCTATTACTTTTCTTCAAAGACAAGTAAACCTTGACAGACTGACCTTTTCCAGGGCAGGAGTTGTTTCAGTGCCATAAATTATACTGTAAAACGAGTGGCAATGCTACTGAGAAGTGTGTGACAAAATAAGATTAAAGATTACTACACACAAAAGATTGTTGTTTTATTAATGGATTCCTGTCAATGGGATGAAAAATCCCCAGCCTTCTACTGGATCGTGAGATTGCGTCAAGCTGGAAATTAGGAGGGTATTTTCTAAGAGGTAACTAAATGTGTCAAAATAACAATATCCTGATTAGGTTTTTTTCTTTCTCCCAAATTATTTTTGCTCCTAAAACAAATTTAGTCATTGTCAAAAAAGCTTGTACCCGCCATAGTCATTTGCTTGCAAAGACTGGCTTTGATCACGCAGTTGGCTGGCTTTGGTGTTATGCATGCAGGTGTCTTGAGATTAGAGGGAACCACTTTGCTGCACAGAAGCACACGCGCTATCTTCTGTGTGTTGTGCACCGCCAAGAGGAGACAGCATATGGTAATTCTCAACCCATTAATTTATCTGGGGAACATTCAATCTGACAGAGCCATCCATGTCACTTTGAAGAAAGAAAAAATAATCACATGGTGACTTAAACCATGAGAGTGGTTCTGAATATTTTTCCTTAGAGTACACTTGTTTCCAATTTTATTGATGAGGGGAAAGCAACTTGAAATTACACAAACTAAAATAATACCATTTAAAATACAATGAAGGATTTAAGTCTACTTAAATAAGAATTCATGAGATCAGGAAAGTTCAAGGGCTTTGCAAGCAACCACATCCTGTACAAATACCATATATTATTCCTTTTAATGCTATAATTATCACATTTTTGCTATTGTTGTTGTGCTTATCCCTGCCTGATTTTTTCATTAAAATCAAGACTGTGTTTAAAACATTTCTCCATGGGCTCTTTGGAAATATGATTGCAAATAAATAAATAAGCCAATCAAAGTGTAGAGGCCATGGTGGCAAAATGGAATGAAAAAGGAAAAAGAATAAAATGACAAAGTATCAGAAAATATATTTTGAACGATAAATTTCAATACTAAAATCCACTCAAGTTGTATATTCTTGTATGGCACTAGCAGACCTACAATGGAATGAAACAGAAATAGAAACAAGTCATCCTATAGAATTTAATTAAAGTTTGCAAAACTTTCCTCAGAATTTGATCTGGCACAGCTCACTTAAATAATAACAACTCCCCTTGTTAGATAGAGCATATGCTCAGCATGGCATGTTGCTATAAATCACTCCTTGTCACAAAGAAGAATAGAGACACCGGCTCTGCTCTGCGTTGCCATCCTTTATAACTAGAAGCAGGGTATCAGCATTGCCTTCGTTAGAGTCAGAACAGGAATGTATGCCTTAATCCACGGGCACCGTTTTAAAGAAAGGTGTCAGGAAGCCAAGTGACGAAACAATGAGATCAATGTTGCAAAGAGCATCCGTCTACTTCCCAGACAAACATAAAAATCTGGTTAGGGCACATGGAGTGACACTGGCGAGCTGCATAGGTATTTTGCATGTGCTTTGCATTGTGCTTTTGAAAATTCTTGCATAGGATGTATCTACTCTCTCCAGTATGTATTCTTTTCACTTACCTTGTGAACTATTTGAAGAGAGATCCAACTATTCAACTTTTACATTGGGCTTAACACAAATGAAAAAATATATTACATCATACTATATCTTAAAAAATAGTACCCGACTTCCCCCTTTTTAGGCAGAAAGAATTAACTCTGTAAGGCCTATTGATGGGGAGTTTGGATGTCCCAGGTGATCTTGAGCTACACCCACGGCCTCCTGATTCTTCTAGAGTCTAGACCAAGGCTGTGCTCTTCTTCAGCCTCTAAGATCCCAGACAAGGGAGAAGTGAGCGGCCTAAGTGAGAAGCCAACACAGTCTTAGAAGATACCTACAATCTAAGAGCCACAACAATAGTGGGGATTCCGAATGTGAACATCGAGCATTTGGACACTCCTTATCTTACTTAAGTACCTAAAGATTGGTGTTAAATGTCCATTTTTTTCCATAACAGCTAATTAATGGATCTACTTTTATGTCTTTACCACTAAATAACATAATCTCTCCAATGATCTCTCTCCCACCAGAATGTGGAGAAGCTATTTATTGCTCGATTTTTTTTTTTTTTTTTTTTTTTTTTTTTTTTTTTTTTTTTTTTTTTTTTTTTTTTTTTTTTTTTTTTTTTTTTTGCTGTACCAGGGATTGAACCCAGGGGCATTCTACCTCCGAGCTACACCCCTGGCCCTATTTTTTATACTTTATTTTGAAACTGGGTCTCACTAAGTTGCGGAGGGCCTCACTAAGTAGCTGAGGCTGGCCGCGAACCCGGATCCTCCGGTCTCTGCCTCCCAAGTACTGGGATCTCAAGCGTGCACCACCACGCCCGGCCTATTGCTCAATAATTTAATCAGGATTTGCCGGGTGCCTTCCCTGAAGGAGCTAGTGAGCCTCGGAGGCTTGCTGGTTCTCTAGACCACAGTCACTTCCTAAAGTCATTCTCCTGCTACTGTTTCATGAAGATAATCCCTCCTGCAACTCTAAACATTTTGTAAGTAGAAAATTCTTCCTGCTTCCAAATTTCAGCTTTTAGATTCTAAATTTGGCAAGATTGGACCTAAACTTCTAATCTCACAGAGAGAGAATTATCTTAAATTATGGAAACTATGCTTTTAATATGATTCTGCACAGATGCTAACTCATGAGCATCTAATTCCTAGTATCTGCAATTGTGCAGCCAAATTCATGTGAGTTCTGTGAAGCAACATCCTAAAAGTAATGCTGCAGAGAGTTTCAGAGGATTCCTGAAAGATGTAACAAATTAAATAGAAACAATTTATGTGCTCTTAAACATTTATACTCATCTGTGTGCTTATGCCCAGAACTCCCCCAATTTTTATCTTGAAGAAAACTAATACAGCACTAATATAAATATTGAACACACCTAAGCTGCATTCAGATTAAAAATGGCCCCTTAATCATAATGGTCCCCAGGTCTCTGGCAATAATCAGGAAAGTGAAACTGACACTGTTTCACATCTTGGTAAAGGGTAAGTGAGTTTCTTCAGAAAGAGTAGCTAAAACTAGAGATGCAATATCTCCTTGCCAAGTAGTGTTAATGCATTTGTTTTTAATACACATGCCTTGATTGCACTAAATATCATACTTTTAACCACTTACCAATAATCTATTTTTTTGTCCAGTATGATAAAACCAAGAAACAGCCAGTGGGTAGCAACAGAATAAGCCCAACACATGAGTGTGTCAAACAAAGGTAGAAGATTACAGCTTTGACCTACAGCACTTAAAAACAAAAACCTTCAACATAGTAGAAGAAATTTATAAGAGATTTATAAGAGATGTTGGAAAGTCTTCTTGAGTACGAGAGACAATTCAGTCTTTGTAGAACTGGCAAATTTGACCACATTGAAATTTAAAATTCAAACACCATCAAGAAAGTTAAAATAGAGGCTACAGACTTTAACAACACAAAACCAATATTCTTCATAAAAAAAACTTTAATTAAGCCAATAACTCAATAGAAAATTAACCAAAAGATATGAATGCACAAGGCACAAGGTCATATAGAATATGAATATAAGATTAGTGATCAACTCAATGATAAGAAAGTTAACAGAGACATTTATTCTCCTTAAATTTGTAATTGTGTAGAAGAAAATTATCCAGCATGGGTTGGGCTTAATAAAACTATTCAGCAAATCAGTTACAGTTGATGGGAGGAAATGCAGTATCAGCTTCAGCCACAGTTTGAATAATGAAAGTGTTTGCTAAGATTCACCAAACTTCATGGTAGTTAGGCCAGGAAAATGAGCTTTAAAAAAAAAAGCTAAGCCGGTGTGGTGGCGCACATCTGTAATCCCAGTACTTGGGAGGCTGAGATAGGAGGATTCCAAGTTCGTGGCCAGCCTCAGCTACTTAGGCCCTCTGCAACTTAGTGAGACCCTGTTTCACAAAATAAAAAATAAAAAATGGGGCTGGGGATGTAGCTTGGAGGTAGAATGCCCCTGGTTCAATCCCCAGTACTGCAAAAAAAAAAAAAGCTAAATGATTAATCCAAGATCACACAAATATTATATAGTAGAGCTTGAGCTGATACTTGGCCTTCTGATTTCTGTCATTCCTGACTTGCAGGCTCCTCAGAATTTAATAAGCATTTTTTAAAAAATGTACCTCCTTATTTGCACTAGTTGTTAAACATTGGGGATCATTTTTCAGTAAAATATTGCAATTTCACATGTTGCTACAATTTTCTGAAAATTCTAATAGCTACACTGTACACTGTGATGGTAAATATTAGTTTCTTCATATGGAATTAGAAGCTTAGCTTAAACTCAATTTTAAAGGTCCCTTACATCTCTGAAATTGTGTGATTCTATTATTTTACAGACTTTTTAAAGTTCTTGGGGTGTGTATGTGTGTGTGTGTGTGTGTGTGTGTGTGTGGTGTCCCTATTTTCTCTTTCTTGTCCAAGCTCAATAAACACCTCAACTCTAACTTGTGAAATTAAAATTTAGGAATGCCACGTTAAGAGTTCTTATTATATTTCATTCTGTTTAGTGAAAATTCAGTTTATGTTTTGCACTCAGAAAAGTCTGTATCTCTAGGATGCATTATTGAAATGCATTTGTGGAAATCCACCATATTACCACACAATGTTATAATTTCATTATATCATGTAACATATGCTTTATGCATTTAAAAAATAAAGTGCCTGCTACTTTAAGGGATTACTAAACCCAAGATGACATGCTCATCTTTACAATGAGATGCAAATGTTCCCTAGGAGAAAAGACCTTCATTTGAGAAGATTTGCATAAGATTATACTTAAAATAACGGAGGCTAGCTGTTGAAATTTAGAACATTATGCTGGGGGATTCATTGAATCTTTACTCCTTTTACTGGATTATGGATTGGAAACTTTTACATTCCTTTTAAATGTTGGCCCTTTGGAGTTCATGACAAGACAGTCAAGCAAGTATTGATTGCCATGTTTGGTAGGACGAGTAGCCATTCTTTTTCTATGCAAATGACCTCTTCCATGAGTATTGTTGCTGGTCTAAGATGAATCTGTCCTTGTTGGCATATTCTGTGATTAATTATGCAATAAATATTAATATTTTCTATGCTGTTCATCTCTTTTGCCAACAAATAGTAATTAATACAAAAAAAGTCAAGGTAAATAGTCATAGTCACTAAACACATACACCCCATTTTTTAAAGGATAGGAGGCAGCTTTGACAAATGTTGATTAAGCATAGTCTTCCTGAAAAGCCACTGAAATATAATTCAAGCTTCTAAGGTTTGCAAATATCTGGAATGCTTGTAGGTCAAATATGGGGAACCATGTTGGCTCCTAGCATGATGACTCAAACTTTTAGGATTTATGGGGATTTCTTCTGTTATTCCAACTGGTTGAATACTGTACCTTAGTTTCAAGTTTAAATTTGATAATACCAATTAGTGTCAATCTTAGGCTACTAAGGGCTCATGCGCTAAGCAAAGACTGAATGCAAATTATTTCTTACTATTCTTCCATCCTGTACTGGATGATCTTCTGCCAGTTCTTAACCTCCTACTTGAATTTCCCTTCTTTATCAATCTCATCCCTAAATCCCCCTTGTGTTATATCTAAATGTTGTCTCAGTCAACATTCTTACTGTTGTAATCCACAAAAGCCTGACCATGCAACTTAGGGGAAGGAAGATTTATTTGCTCACAGTTTTTGGAGATTTCAGGGTTCAGTCCATGTAAGATCAGAGTCTGCAGAGCTCAGGGCATGACAACAGGAAGCAGAGAGAAGGAGAAGAGAGCACCAGGGCTCTACTCTCACATCATGGAGGCTGGAAACCAGAGAGCAAGCAAGCATAGGGATTCAAATACAAAAACACAGTCTCTAAGTCCACACTCCCAAGGACCCACCACCTCCACTCATACCCCACTTGCCTAGGTTACCACCCAGTAAATCCATTACAATGGATTTATCCACTGATGAGATTACAGCCCTCATGACTTAATTATATCAACTCTGAACATTAATACATGAGCTCTTCAGGAGAAGTTCTATATCTAACCATAAAATTTTGCCATTGGCCCATGAAGAGCCCATGCCCATTTCACAATGTAAAATGAATTTAGTGCATCTCCAAGAGTCCCCTAAGTCTTAACAGTTGAGCATCACTCAAAAGTTCCAAAATTCAAAATCTCCTCTGAGACTCAAGGTAAACTCTTGGCTGTGAGCCCCTGTAAAAGAAAGTCAAATGCAAGTTATGCACATCCAATGTGCAATGGCACGGGGTAAACATTTGCATCCCAAAAAAGAGGAACAGGGCCATAGAAAGAAGGAATGGGACCAAAACAGGATTGAAATCCAGCAGGGCAAGTATTTAATCCTACAGCTCCATTTCTGGCATCTGGGGCATATGGTAGTGAGATGTGATCTCCAAGGGTCCTTGGCAACCATGTGCCCTGTGGCCTGGTTGATTGCAATGGGCAGTGTAATCTCTCTTTCAGCCTGGCTCCATGGCTCACAGCTTGTAGCCTTTCCTCGTGGTCATTCCATATTTCCACACTCTGGCATTTCTAAGTCATGTGGGGGAAGGGATGGATTCTTGCAACTTTAGCTTCATCCTCATAGCTTTACAAATTGCCCCATTTGGGCCAGCTTTCAGGACTCTGACCCTGACACATGTTGTCTGGCTTCCTGAGACTTCCTTTGAAGTCATAGCCACCACCATGGGGCCCTTATTTTCATGGTTCTGCACTTGACCTTCAACTGCCCTGACCACATTCCTTTCTTTGTTCCTATGGAAAACATTTGACCTCCCTTCGGCCATCTTACTTTCTTTAGCAACACCATCTACCTAGGCCCAAGCTTTACACATGCCTTTCTGGACAACCTGCAAATCTATAAAGTCTCTCTGCTTTACTTTCAGCTTCTGAAATTCACTGTACAATTGGCTGAATGCAAACATCAATATCCATAATGCAGTTTGGACACTTTGCTGTTTTGATATGTCCTCTGCCAGCTTAATCAGTCCATCATCTTTCAATTTGTCCTCACACAAAATTTCAGGACACAGACAAAATGCCAAAAGTTCTTTGCTAGAATGTAACATATGTGTACTCTACCCCATTTTCCTATGGCGTCCTCTTTGTCCTCCAAAGTCTCCTGAACACAGCCTCTATCATTTTGCTTTCTAGCAGCATTCTGGGTCTTCCAACTTCCCCTCCATATCAGTTCCAAACACTCACAATCCACATGGTCAGACTTAGAAATAGCAGTGACCCTACTTCTCTGGTACTAATTTCTGTCTCGGTCAGCATTCTCACTGTAATGCAAAACAACTGAACACATAACTTAGAGAAAGGAAGATGTATTTGCTCACAGTTTCTGGAGATTTCAGGGTTTGGTCCATGTGACTCTGGAGTCTTCAGAGCTCAGGGCATGATGGCAGGAAGCAGAGAGAGGGAGTGAGCACCAGGGCTCTGCTATCACATTATGGAGGCCAGAAGCCAGAGAGAAAATAAACAGAGGGCTCCAAAGATAAAAGCACAGACCCTAAGGCCAAATCCCAAGAACCCAGATTCCCCAGCCACATCCCACCTGCCTAGGTTACCACCCAGTAAATCCATTACAATGGATTTATCCACTGATGAGATTACAGCCCACATGGCTTAATAACATCAACTCTGAGCATTGATACGTGAGTTCTTCAGGGGACCTTGTATACCTAACCATCTTCTCTGGTTCATTGGGCACAATAGTTCCATATTTGGACCTCAGGTGACAGAAATCATAAAGGTTGCTCTTTTCCTTTATTTTCTTAATTATTATTTTGAATTTTGATTCACAGCATTTAGGTTTACTTGTTGATAAACATTTTCAGGATTTTGTCACTAAATAGGTATGATTATAAGGCTATTATTGTGGTAAGCTGAATAATGGTCCCCCAAAAAATATCTATAGGCAAATCCCCAAACCTGTGAATATGTCATCTTGCATAGCAAAGCATATTTGCAGATATGATTAAGAAACACGAGATGGTAGATTGTCCCAGAATACCTTGTGGGCCTCATGTAATCACAAAGATCCTTAGAAGAGGGAGGCAGGAGAGTCAGAGTCAAACAAAGACATGTGACGATGGAAGCAGAAGGAGATTTGAAGATGTTATGCTATTGAATATGAAGATGAAGGAAAACTCCATGAGTCAAGACATCTAGGCCACGTCTAGGAAATAAGTTCTCCCCTAGAGAATCCACAAGGAACCATCCTGCCAGCCCACTCACTTTAGTCCAATGAGAGTGATTTGGGATTTTGGATCTCTACAGCTATACAATAATACATTTTTGTTGTTTTAAAACACTATCTTAGTGGTGATTTGTTACAGCAGCAATAAAAACTAATACATTTGTTGAATACTTATTAACCTCCCCACCACTGAGTTTTGCCTCTAGATAAAAGTTAAAATTTGATTTTGTTTTATGTATTTTATTTATGAGATAGTTTAAGACATTTTCAGATTAAGTGATTGTAAAAGATGTAGTATGTACATTTAAATGGTTTTATTATTCATCAATAAATTCATAAAGGCATCCAGCAAGGAGTGGGAAGGTGGCAATGGCTAACTTAGGAGACTACTGCTGGACTTCAACCAGAACGGGAACAAAGGCTGAAGCAATACATGCTATGGTTCTTCCTAAACACATAGACACAGTTTGCTTTCCACAGAAATGCTTTTGTCATCTTGGTAAACACAGGACTGGTCCAGGCCAGGCGTGGTGGTGCACTCTTGTAATCCCAGTACTTTGGGAGGCGGAGACCAGAGGATCCGGGTTCGCGGCCAGCCTCAGCTCTCTCTCTCTCTCTCTCTCTCCCTCTCTCCTTAGTGAGGCCCTCCGCAACTTCGTGAGACCCAGTTTCAAAATAAAGTATAAAAAATAGGGCCGGGGATGTAGCGCGGAGGTAGAACGCCCCTGGGTTCAATCCCCTGTACCGCAAAAAATAAATAAATAAATAAATAAAAAATAAAGGACTGGTCCACTTAATGTTATATGTCTGCTACAGGCTTACATATCACCTATTTTGAGAGAGGACTACAAAGCAAGAAACAGCAAAAATCCTTTGGAATTAAGTCCTAGTGATATGCAAAAACAAAATAACCAATTTAATACACTATACATGGTATAATGACAAATATGTAGTGTTTTAAAATATTTGTGGGATTAATACTTATATCAATATGTTAGTACTAATGAGGTTTGCATTTATTTTTTCTTCTTGCTTAAGAAATCTTTTACTCATATGTCACTAAAACAAGCCTCTAGCTGCTACTCCAGTTCCTGAGATAATATGATCAGAGTCCTCATCTCCAGGTTCTAATCTACCAGGAACATAGATAAATCATCTTTTTTTTTTTTGAGGCTAAAAGGGGTCTTTATTGCTCTCCAAGGTCAGGTTTTATACCCTAATCCTGTGAGGGACGGGGAGCTCTGGAAAGAGGCGGTTAATCGCAAGCCAGGGTTTAAGGCGCGGTCACGGCGCTCTCGGAACAGCCCATGCAAACAATTTCCCAGAAGGGAAAGAACATCTTGCTCACCACGCCTATAACGGCTGTTGGGGCCTGTGGGAGTGTCAGGGCCATCTTGTTCCCACAATTCCCCCTCTTTTATTTTATATGAGGTGCCCAAGCCTACAAAGAAATCACCAAAGAAAAAAATATTTAAACTTAATATTTGTTATGGTTCAGATATAAAACATCCCTTGGAAAAGCTCATATATTGGCAATGCAAAAATGTTCAGAGGTGAAAAATTGAATCATGAGGGTTCTACTCTCATCAGTGGATAAATCCGTTGATGGTTAATGTATTGGACAGGGTTCACTAGATTAACAGAATTCACAGAATGAGTATATTTGAAAAGGGGATTTATCAGATGGGCTTACAGTTTGAAGCAATGTAGTCCCAGGTTCTGACTGCACGTGGAGAGTCAGAGGAACCAGTAGCTGGTTGAGTGGTCTAAGAGCTGGAGTCTTAGGATCGGAGCAACCACTAATTCAGTCCTAGTCCAAGACGTGAAGATCAGGAAGCTCTTCGGAAAAACGATGGTGAAGTTTCAGTTCGAAGGGCTGGAGGCCGACGATCTCAGACGAGAGCAGAAGATCAAGAAGCTCTTCAGAGAAACGGCGAAGTTCCAGTTCTATGAGCCGGAGGCCGACGATATCAGGAGAGAGCAGATGCGTTTTCTTCGGAAAGAGTCGTGCATCCCTCTATGCGACTTCTCCCTCTTTTATCTAAGTCCTGCACCTATCAGAATCCTGCTGCCTACATTCAGGGCAGGCTTTCTGTTTAATCTGCTGTTACACACCCAAAGTCACATGATCTTGGATGTGTCATGATCAGGTCAAGTTGACAAACTAGATTGACTATCACAGTTAATAATTTGAATGGACTTATTGGGTAGTAACACAGGCAGGTAGAGTGTGGCTGGAGGAGGTGGGTCACTGGGGGTGTGGCCTTGGGGGCTGTATGTGTTTCTCACCCCTCCCCTTTCTCTCTCTACTTCCTGCCATTTTTCCCTAAGGACCTAGAGCCCTGGCTCCTGCTTGGTGGCCAATGTAAGTGGACTATACATATGAACTAAAATCTCCTGACCTGTAAACAAATAAACCTTTCTTCTTCTAAGTGTCGCATATCTGGTATTTATATCGCAGCAGAGAATGCTATCTGAAAAAGTATTTATTAAAGAAATGTAATTTTAAAACAGTGAGAAGCAGTTTTCAACAACCAATTTGGGTCTCAAAAATCTGCCTTCCTTGGGGAAGTCATGGAGGCCTCACAGCGAAGGCTGTGCTACACGGGGTCTTTAGCACTGAGTTGGAGAAGCCAAGAGGTTAGGCTGCAGAGAGCACTCCAGACCAAAATGGTAGAACGAGCCATGCACAAAGACATGGTCTGTGCAGCATGTTCAAGGAACTGAGAAGTTAGCAGAGTTTAAATGGGAGGTGAGAATCATAAGAATGGAGGTGAGTTATGGCATATCCAGAAGGCTTTCATGACATGTTTCATATGAAGCATACATTTGCCCTAGAAAGGGTAATTTGCCCCTGTTGCCCTAGAAAGGATAATTTTTAGAAGGGAAGTTTAAAAGTCTATATTTGAAACAAACCAGGTACCTCATGTGGAAAATAGAATGGAAGGGAAAAAACAATTATACATAAGGACTTGGAAGAAGACCCTTGAAACAGTCAAAATGAAGCAAGATAGGACAAATGTCTGTCCTAGGACATCCGCAAATCCACTCAGGGCATGAAAGGAAGAGATGGAACCAATATAATAGGCATGAGGTCAAATCTGTATGGCTAGGTTATTGAGTGCTTGTGAAGAATACGAGAGAAGGAGGGACTAGGGATGACTCCCAGAATTCCTAGTCAAGCAAGTGGAAGGATTGTGTTAGTCACATTAAGGAAAAGAATAAAAAAAATTTAAGATGAAGCAATATTTTTTTCTGTTTTGGGCTTGTTGAGAGTGTATTTATTGTGGGACAAATAATTACAGATATCCAAAGTGCTGCTGGATACAGAAACCATGAGCTCAGTTTAAAAATCTGGTGGAGAACTAGACCTAAGGGTCATCTGCATACAACAGGTGGTCTTTGAAAGTGTGGGACTAAATGGTTTCACGTAAGAAGCAAACTGGCCATTTTAAAGATAAAATTGAAATAGCTACTATGGGGAATTATAAATGAAGACGTTTAGTGAGCCCTAAAAGGATGATTTCATTGGTGAGGTTTTCTCCTTGCATCTCACCCTTATGGTTTGGATCTGAAATTTCCCCCAAAAGTTAATGTGTTGAAGGCTTGTTCTCTGATGCCCCAGTGTTCAGAGGTGATATTTCTGGGAGGTGAATGGAACATGAGGGCTCTGATTTCACCAATTGATTAATCCATTTCTGGGTTCATATCTTAATGGGCTATGGGAGGTGGTGGGGACTTTAGGAGGTAGAACTGGTTGAAAGAAGTAGGTTGTGCCCTTAAGAAATATATTTTGTCCCCAGCCCCTTCTTTGCTCGCTCTTTCTTCTTCCCAGCTGTGATGAAGTGAGCAGCTCTGTTCCACCACAAGGTCCTCACCAGAATGTTCTGCCGTGCCACAGGTCCATAGTGATGGGGCCACAGGACCATGGGCTGAAACCTCTGAGACCATGAGCCAAAACAAATCTCTCCTCCATTTATTTATTTACTTATTTATTTGGGGTACTGGGGATTGAACTCAGGGGCATTCTACCTCTGAGCTACACCTCCAGCCCTTTTAAATTTTTTATTTTGAAACAGGATCTCACTAAGTTGCTGAGGGTCTCCTTTAAGTTTCTGAGGCTGGCTTTGAACCTGTAATCCTGTCTCAGCCTCCCAAGTTATAGGCATGCCCCACCACGCCTGGCTTCTTTCCTCCTTTTATTATTTACTTATTTATGTATTTATGTATTTATGTATTTATGTATTTATTTATTTGCTGTACCAGGGATTGAACCCAGGGACATTCTACCTCCAAGCTACACCCTGGCCCTATTTTTTATCCTTTATTTTGAAACCGGGTCGAGGGCCTCACTAAGTAGCTGAGGCTGGCCGCAAACCCGGATCCTCCAGTCTCCGCCTCCCAAGTACTGGGATTACAAGCGTGCGCCACCACGCTCAGCTCTTTCCTCCTTTTAAATTGTTTTTGTCACAGCAATGGAAAGCTAACACACTAACCTACATGTTTCTGGATTAAAAAAATAAGCCCTCTCCTTCAAGTGACGCTAAATTTGGTTGATACAAACCACTGGTTAGTTCACTAGGTGGAAATTCATTTAAGTTATTCATTACTTGTGGTATGTTTTACACCTTTTAAGCCTATTGATTTGAGCACATATAATAAAGCTGGGCTTCAGCAAATTGTTCCCTGGTCAGTAGGTCTTTATTTATTCTTTTTTTCCTCCCTTTATAGTACTGGGGATCAAGCCCAGGAGCACTTTACCCAAGGAGCTACACCCAAGCCCGTTTTATTTTTTCTTTTGAGACAGGGACTTCCTGGCTTGCTGAGACCATGCTCCAACTTGTAATCCTCCTGCCTCAGCCTCCTGAGTAGCTGAGATTATAGGCATGTACCATTGATTCCATTATTGAGTAGAGAGCTATTCCCATATTTAGAGTATCTCGAAATTTCCCACACGTTATTTGTCTTCTGTACTTCTGAATACGACCTTCTACTGAAGTAAATATGCAATTTTATTAATTTATGTGAAATATAACTGTATAAATTTTGTTAATAAATTCCATTTTTATTTTTATTTTTCAGTGTCATCCTTATACAAATCATCCCCCTGAACTTAATAGTTGACATCTGGGGCTATAAGTTCTGTTCTGTCTAGTGATTCAGAAGGTTTGCCTTAAGCAAAGTCCCTCATCTTTGGCCCAATCAATAGGCATATTTGTTCCTAAAGGAAAGGAAACATTTAGTCTGATTATTGTTAAAGAGAATATATTACGCTTACATATTTCCCTATAATTATACCTTTGATTATGTTGTCTAAAATTGACAATTCGTTTTACAATTGGAACAATTGAATTATTAAGGTTAATTAAGGTAAACCCTAGGATGAGTAGAATCTACACAAGGTAGTGGATATTTCATCTGATTCCAACTGTAGCAAAACATCTTTCTAGAAACAAGGAAGTTGTACTTCCCACGGCAAAAGAGGTTTCCATTCATTTTTGCTGATGTCATCTGGTAGCCACATAGCCTCGTTTCCAAATTGCTTTAGCTAACTTTGTTATGCTAACTAGCTGAAGCAATTATAAATTAAATAATCAGGAGACTGCCTGCATGCACAAAAACTCAATTTCGCATTTCCATAGGGAAGGTCTAAATTTAGGAATTAGAAGTTGAAAAATATAGTTTCTATGAGTCACTTTTTGATATTTCTAATGCCCTTAATTCTATGCAAAGGCTATGTTTTAAATATAAAGGGAAAGAGGGTCAAAATATAGTACTATAGTAACCTTCCTTCAGAAAATTCTAAAACACATTCTTTATTACCTTAATCAGGTCATTCTTAAATCTCTAAGGGAAAAGAACAGGCAGGGCTTTCGGAATTAGTAGGCCAAACTATCAACCTGTTTGTTTTAACTAATGAAAAAACAAATTTAATGTGTTAGCTAATTTTAACACAAAAATAAGAACAAAATGTGAAACACATTGAAGGGAATCATTGTGTGTGTACATGTATGTGTATATATTCCCACTAAAGCCTAATTACAATATTTGTCATAAAAAATGTTGACCCAACACGATGTTCTGAAATGATTCATAGGCCTTCCCTCTAAAAGGAAGTATAAGAATGTGACCACAGAAACTCTACCACAAAGGGAAAGCAAGCATAAAGAAAGGCCCCATGGTCAGCAATAAGAAATTACCACCGTTACACATGTCTACCTGTTATGTATAGTCACAGATTCAATCAAATGTAATGGAGCATCTATTGAAAAACCTACCCAGGATGTGAGATAGAAATGTAAACAGATTAATGCAACAGCAAGTTAGATACAATAACAGAAGCATGTTTAACATGGAAGAAATATAACAATTTTATCTGAAGACCTGGCCCACATTGTGAGAGGTTGTGGGTGCCTAAATGCATGAATGAAACTTCACCACACAATGTCTCCAGGAAGAGGGGAAGGGGCATCAGTGTACACCCAATGGTCCAACGGTAACCTAATGTCAGGAAATTTCGAGATACTTTTAAGACTTTAGTTTTCTGTCCTAAGAAGTTTTGATACAACAAATCCCTAGATGGGACCCAAGAATATTTTTTTTTTTTTTTTGCAGTACAGGGGATTGAATGCAGGGGCGTTCTACCTCCACGCCACGCCCCCGGTCCTATTTTTTATACTTTATTTTGAAACCGGGTCTCACGAAGTTGCAGAGCACCTCGCTAAGGAGAGAGAGAGAGAGAGAGAGGGAGAGAGAGAGTGAGAGAGCTGAGGCTGGCTGCGAACCCGGATCCTCCGGTCTCCGCCTCCCAAAGTACTGGTATTACAAGCGTGCGCCAGCACGCCTGGCAAGAATATG
The DNA here is from genome assembly GCA_004027185.1 of Glis glis. Classification (NCBI taxonomy): domain Eukaryota; kingdom Metazoa; phylum Chordata; class Mammalia; order Rodentia; family Gliridae; genus Glis; species Glis glis. The sequence continues at coordinate 41,920 of PVJS01005428.1, read as the reverse complement.
TATTTCTTAAAGTTTTCCAGGTGATATGATTTGAATGGAAGTTCAGTGCGCTGCTAATATAATAAATTGGGTAGAAAGGAGAAATGGCCTATAAAAATGCTGTGAAGAGGTACTAGGTCTGTTTCTGAAGACCTTCTTTTGTAAAGACAACCAAAAGCCAGGGTTTTTCGACCTTTAATGTGCGTGTGCATCACCTCATGGTAGAGGAGGATGGAAGAAAAGGCCTGAGATTCTGCATTTCTAACATGTTCCCAGGAGACACTGATGCTGCTGGTTTGAGAATCACACTTCGTTGCTCTAGTTTGATGAACTGAGAAGTAAAAGGGCACATGAGATACAAAAATTAAGAATGAAAAAGCAAAAAGGCAGAAGGAGCTCTCTTCTGATTTCCGAGTTAATAGGCTGATGCTATTGAATGTTTAGAACTTATCATTTCTCTGGTCTTGGGTTATCTCAGATAGGCAAAAGGGAAATAAAAGTTACTTTTACTAACCCCACAAATGAAATGTCTACTCAATAGCGAGATAATAGTGTGATGGTAAAAAGCAAAGATTCTGAAGTCATAGTGGCTGAGTTCAAATTCTACCACCATGTATTCTAGTGATGATGGTGTGGCAAAAAAAAAAAAAAGGAACCCTTTGTACCACACTGCCTTGCTCAAAAAGATCTGGAGTATGGGGAGATTGTAACTTAACATATGGAACGGATATAGAAACAGAGCCTGGCATGAGTCGAACAGTGTAATAACATCTGCCACTTTCTTTACTATCTTTGTTTGCACAGATATCAGCATCATATTGAAAACAGGAAACAAATTTTCATTTCATCTTGCTGTTTTCTCACACCCTTTCTGGTAAACCTAGGTTCCAATCTTGTTCCTTTTTCTTGCAATATGGTGAACACCACTCTCATTTATTCATTTTTTCTTTCTAGGCCAACCATATTTTAAAATATTATACCTTCACCCGGTTTACATTTTATTCTCCCATTTTTAGGTTACCTAGTCCTCTATAATCTGTACAACTGTACCTCTCCTAACATTAGATTAGAACTATTCTTAGCAAGACCAATGAATTTAACAATGAACTTAACATGTTAATGAACTTTTCCTCTGGATATATCTATTTTTCCACATTTTAATCATGTATTTCTCAAAACTTTACAGACTTCCCAAAGTAGTAAAAAGAGTTTCAAACACAAATTATATTCACATATCCTATCAAAATTGCAAAAATAAATAAAATAAAAAGGCAAGGCAGCTGTAATCTGGGGTTCAATGGATAATCTATGTCAAGGAGCAGGTATATGATTGGCAAAGAGGAGAAAGGTAAGTGTTCCAGGTAGAGCAGATGACATTAACAAAACCAGTAGGATGAGCCAGCTGACGACGAAATGAAGTAAGGAAACCAGTGTGAGAAAATAGAAAAGGCATGTGATATTGGGAAATTAGAAAAAATAAGACCAATAGATAGTATTGCTGGATCTGATCACATTGTACAGTAACAGCTTCACAAGACTGCAAGCACGCTTCACAGAATCCCTTTCTTTTGCAGTTTCAGGTTAGAGTTGAACAAAAGGTATATTTGCGTGAAGTTTGGAAGATGGATCCAAGTCAGCACCACTGCCCTCTGATGGATCTGAAAGGTCGGAGACGGTGAGAGAGAGAGGTCAGTGCATCTCGGCACCCCCACTCTGCATCAGGCTCTTCTCCCCACCTCTCAGCGCCACTGAGCAACAGGCATGTCGGACCCACCACGGATGCAGAACCTTCCATTGGTCCCTGCTGCTGTTCTCCTGCAGAGACGCACCAGACATCACAAGGGCTGCTCGGGGCCTCTGCTCCGCCTCCACTCAGCTTTCAGACCTGCACTTTCCCAGCCTCCTTGCCCAACTGTTCAGCTTTATTCCTAAAGGAAGTAGTTTATCTTTTCATGTATGCCCTGGTTCTGTTTCCCTGGTTGACACTGACTGCCGCGAGATTGTAGAATTTAGCCTCGATCTCATAGAAAATAATTGAATGTTAAAGATGCTGCAGCCGAGAGTGACATGATAAAAGTGTCCCTCAAGTAGCTGACTCAAACAGTGGTTTCATCCTGACCTCACCCTGGATAGTGAGAGGCAGCAATGGAAAGCAGAGACAGGAGCAGACAGCATACACAGATAAGTCGAGCCCCAGAGTTAGAGCCCCAGAATGGAGATACGACTGAAGAAATTGTCATCACCTCTTCAGTTATTGATTCTGGTCTCTTCAGAGTCTTTATGGCCTAGTACAGTCCTGGATACACAGTAGAAACAGGTCAGTAGGTTACAAAATTTGAGAATGAAGTATATCCAGAAAAGATGAGTTAGACCTTTCCTTCATTAACACAAATTAAAACAAAATACTTCCAAATATCCATTGAAATGTAAGCTCCCTAAGAATAATGAAAGGTGGTGGCTAGACTTTCTACTACTGTGTTTTCAGTACCCACAGAGTGCCTGGCCTATATTAGGGTCTGAATAGATATTTATTGAATTAATAAATCAATGGCTGATGTCAGTGGACATCACAATACCCTTATTTAAATAGATAATGTGAAATGTTCAAATGTTTTTATTTGAAAAGAAAGTTTCCAAAAATCAGAGTTTACAGTGCTTCAAGGCCACATAAACATCTCTAAATATGTAATCTATCAACTAAACTTAGAAATTCAGAGTACAAAATCCTATAGGAAATGATTTGATGGAAAAGTTTATGTGCTTTATCTAAAAATAAAGTATTTGTTTAATATGTTTCTGTCACAGGATTCTTGATTGTTGTTGCTTTTTTTCTGGGCAAGAAATGATCTTGAGAGGTTTTTTTTTACCCCCACTATTCAGGAAAATCATTTTTCGGCTATAAATATTAATGGGTTTAGTAATAAATTACACACTTGAATGGCATTTTATTACTTAAAACTAAAATATTAAAAACCTTATTTGAAATGCACAGAGAAATCATGTAATTTAAATCACCTTAGACTTGGAAATGGACTGCAAAACACTGCGTAGAAAGAAGTATGATTCTTTAAATATGTATCCTGGTAATGGGCCAACATATTCCCCAGAATCATCCAAAAAGAAAGTGGACAGGTCCTCTGGTCTAGTATATTTTTCCTCAGATAAGCATATTCTTTCTATTTGCTTCCTTGGGACATTCTTTAAAATTAATAACATAAGCACTGAAGTCAGAATTGGTAAGGACTAATTTTTTTCGACCATTAAAGTAGGATTTTCTTCCTTCTGAAAATGAATTTACTCATGATGTGATAAGCCAAGAGTGTAATCTTCTCAAAAATAAATCCTGCAGATTGGCCACATGAAATATATACTCAAAAGTATGTCTTCAAATCATATTTCTTCTTTTGGGAAATTTGGAATTAATAATTTAAGCCTTGATATTAATTTATTTCCCAACTGTATAATAGATGAATTCCTCAGATTCATTCTATCTGATCATTTTAGAAATAGAAATAATAATTTTATTGAGGAATCTATCATTATTATTATACCTTTAGTTTCTATTTACCATGACCAGGGCATGAAGTACTGTCCTTACTATCAATAATTTTGCCTTAATTCCTCAGTTCCAATTAGTTAAAAAATACTCACTAAATATGTGTTTTGTTTCCAGGAGCTTGGTGTAATAGGAAGTTAGTCAACTTTGATGTAGGGTAAAAGAGATTTTAACCCTTCTTTTTGAAAGGAAGATTGAGGAAGGAAACAGTTCAAGTAAGGCTATGTCCGTATATGAAGACATCACTACCAATCTCACAAGTATGGGGAGAGAGAAAGGGGAAGTGGGGTGGGATGCAGAGGAAAATACACCAAATGATGTGTGCATGTATAATGTATCACTTTGAATTTCACCATGGTATATAATTATAATGCACCAATAAAAGTATAATTAAAAATTAAAGAGAAAAGAAAAAGAAAAACTGAAAAGAAGCCGGGCGTGGTGGCTCACGCTTGTAATCCCAGTACTTTGGGAGGCGGAGACCGGAGGATCTGGGTTCGCGGCCAGCCTCAGCTCTCTCTCTCTCTTTCTCTCTCTCTCTCTCTCTCTCTCCCTCTCTCCTTAGTGAGGCCCTCAGCAACTTTGTGAGATCCGGTTTCAATATAAAGTATAAAAAATAGGGCTGGGGGCGTAGTATGGAGGTAGAACGCCCCTGTGTTCAATCCCCGGTACCACAAAAAAAAAAAAACTGAAAAGAAAAAGAAAAACTACATGTTCTTCTCAGTCACTAATCAATTTGTTTTATGCCACCTTCCTATTAAGACTTTTACTGACTCCCCATTGCTAATAAAACCTGGTTTCCTTAGCTTGATAGGCAAAGGCCAATCTAATCTGCCCCATGTCATCTTTTCCAGACTAATTCTTATTCTTCTTGCCCAGTTCACTCTATACCCTCCATATCAGATCTACTGCTGGAGAAGTTTCAGTTCCACACTTCCAAAGTGGCTGCTGAACATGAAGAATAAACCTAGATATTTGTTCTCCTTCCCCACCACTAACTCCTCCCATTCTTGAAGACTGTACCAAGTGCAGTCCCCAGTTTTACAAAAGGTTCTCATCTCTCCCTGACCTGTCCACTGACTTTATGATTTGTACGACTTTGGTGACTTTGTATTCGAATTCCTTGTACATTCATCTGCCTTGCTGCCAAGCTACAAGATGTTGGTGTAAATATTGTCTTAATCATATTTGTATTTATCATATAGATAAATGTTGTACTAATAATTATGAAGCAAACTGAATCAAATCAAAATTAATTTAAATGGAGAGCCAGGGCAGTCGTGGGGATAGGAATGTGCCTTCAAACTGAGTTTTTCAATGCAGCCACAAATCAATTAGCAAATATGTTGCTCAGTACTAAGATCTGAGACCTCTGTTAGTCCCTGCAGGGAGCACAGAAGAAGGGAAACACCTCCAAGAATCCTCAAAATGATGCCTAAAATGATCTCATGGGAGGAAGGGAGAAGAAAGCATAAAAATTTGACCAGGTGATTTAGATACAGTAACTCTTAATCTTCAAAACAATCATTTGAAGGGATCATTAAATATACAAATAAAAAAAAAAACTGAGGCCCGGAGTCACATTCAAATGAGTGGCAATAGACACTTCACGAAAGAAGAGATACAAATGGCCAATAGATACATGAAAAAATGTTCAACGCCATTAGCAATCAGGGAGATGCAAATCAAAACTACTCTAAGATTTCATCTAACCCCAATTAGAATAGCAAGCATTAAGAAGTCAAACAACAACAAATGTTGGCGAGGATGTGGGGAAATTGGGACTCTTCTACACTGTTGGTGGGATTGCAAACTAGTTCAACCACAATGGAGATCAGTGTGGAGATTCCTCAGAAAACTGGGAAGGGATCCACCATATGATCCGGCTATACCACTACTAGGTATCATACCAATGGGATTGAATCTAGAAAACAACAGTTATATATGCATACCCATGTTCATAGCAGCACAATTCACAGTGGCCAAATTATGAAACCAACCTAGGTGTCCATCAACAGATGAATGGATTACAAAATTATGGGAAATACACACAATGGAATTCTACTCAGCAATAAAGAAGAACAAAATAACAGCATTTGCAAGAAAATGGAAAGATCTGGAGAACATTATGTTAAGTGAGATTAGCCAAACACCAAAAAAGAAGGGACATATGTTTTCTTTAATATGAGCAATTTAGGGAGTAGTGGGGACACAGAAGGGACTCCAATGACAACGGAGAACCCTCAGTGGTGCAAGGGAAGGGGTACAAGGGAAGGGGAAGGGTAAGAAAGAAGTGAATCTATGGAATTACTATCATAAACAATGTGTATATATGAGATTATACCAACATCATTCTCAGTGCTACATGTCGGGGGGAGGCGGGGGGGAGGGACACCAAGAGCTGTGTGCATGTATGTTAACACCAAACTGATACTCATTGTGATGTGAGACTACAATGCACCAATAAAAACATAAAATAAATAAATAAATAAATAAATAAATGAGTGGCAAAATAAAGATGTAAACTCAGACCTGTTGGGTACCAGTGCTTGTGTTTTTGACCATGCACACTTGCCCTCAATCTCATAGCAAGTCTTGTTATTCACATTCTTAAAAATGTCATTCTTATTTTTATAAAGTATGTATTAGCTGCAGAATTGACTCATAAATAAATAAATATGCAACATATACATTTTCTAATTTAAGTCACTCTGTATATGTAATATCACAGAATAATTTTTCACTTTATACACTTTCCATATGATTAATATGATTAATATTCATGTAAAATATAAATTTTTATATTACATAGTACTCCAATTACTCATATGAAGTAACCATAATTAATTGTATACATCTTACATCATTTTAGTCATTTAATACCCTTTTCTTCCATAAATAAAATTTTGGTAAGTATCCTTGAACACAAATATTTCTGTGCATCTCAGATTGTTTATTTGCTGCTCAATTTTTCTTTCTTTTTTTTTTTTTTATTTGTGGTACCGGGGATTGAACCCAGGGGTATTCTACCTCCGAGCGACACCCCCGGCCCTATTTTTTATACTTTTATTTTGAAACTGGGTCTCACGAAGTTGAGGAGGGCCTCACTAAGTAGCTGAAGCTGGCCGCAAACCTGGATCCTCCAGTCTCCGCCTCCCAAGTACTGGGATTACAAGCGTGCGCCACCACGCCCGGCCTTGCTGCTCAATTTTCAACTTTCACAGGGAGGTCGAGTTGTATCTGATTTCATTCCTTGGGGAGGTAATGGTCTGTGGACCTCAGCGCACATCTCACCTATGACTTCTCAACCCCAAGCACCCCTAACATCCGGGGCCAGATCATTCTCTATCTAAGGGGGGAAGCCTTATTATGCATGGTAAGCTACTGAGCAGCACTCTGGCCTCTACCTTAGATGCCAGTAACAATACCCACCAACCCACTCAAGACAATCGAATATGTCTCCAGATATTGCCAAATGCCCTGGGTTTGTGGGAGAGGGCTGGATAATAACAATCCTCCTCTAATCCCTACACCCACTGAAAGCCATTGGTCTAATGGAACAGACCCAGACCCACCATATCAATCTGCATTTATACTGACCTGATTTGGGAGGGAGAAAGAAATATCAACACATAAACATATCTCATTTTAAAAAGCTGGTGATAATAAGCGGGTAGAACAAGTATTTTGCATTATATGAGACAAGGAAATTGCTCAACATCAAGGAACAATAACAAGTGATTTTAAACACCGAAATAATATCCAAAAATGTATAGAAAACATGTACTAGTTTTGTGCCATGAAAGACAAAGCTGAATGTATAAAAGACGGTCTTTTAATAGCCTGCAATATAAGACACTTCACAGAAACCAGTTGAAAAATGAAGATAAAGCCTTGAATAGAGACAGATTGATATGTAAAGAAAAAGAAGGAGTAGAGGTTAATGAATTATTTCTAAATCAATATAATGTAATAAAATTCTCTCTTCTGTGAAAATGGGAAATTTGCATTTATGCCCAGTGAAATATAGATGAACAGTGATTGTGCTTATTACACCTGTCACAGTGAAAAAAAATCAGGGCACATTATCTACTAGTTACATTTCTTCAAAACTGATTAACCTTAATACATTTCTCCCTTCGCTGATCTCACAGAGTTTACTGAATATAGCGTGTCTTGATTAAAATTGCCCACATCTTAATTCAAGTCATCCCTTTCTCTAACTCATATATCTTTGATCATTTCTTTAAATTAACTGTTTAACTAATGGGAATAATGAGATTTCTTAGTCATGATATATTTAAAAAGTCAAACAGAGGGTCTCTCAAAATGAAAGTTTTAAGAAAAGGAAAAAGAGATTTAAAACAAGAATGCTTTGGGCCATTTCTTTGTGTTTAGGATACAAATTTTTCAAAGGTAAAATAGAATTCTTTACAAAGAATCACAGGGATAAATTTCCTGATGTTCAAAATTGCTGTGTGCTTATACTTTGGGTATATGCCATCCTGCTTTCTCCAACTCGGGCATTTTTGAAATTCTAGTATTTAATACACAATCCTTGAATCAATATTTTGTTGTTAACTGGGTGTGTTTTTACTATTTGCCTACCTAGCAACTGATCAAGTTCCTCTAACAGTTTATATGATTTCATCATTAAGAAAACCCCAAACATCAAATTATCCATCTATTTGTTCACAGTTTATGAAAACAATTGATAGCTTTTATCTTTTAATTTGAGTAAGATTTATTACTATTGTGGCCAAACATGCATGACTGAAGCATTAGAGGATTCTTTTTCATTACAAGTTTACATGGTAGTATGAAAAGGAAAAAATGTGAGTCAAAGATGGTATTTTAAGGCTTCAAATGTGACCAGGGAATCCTAAAATCAGATGAGTTCACTAAAATAGGGATCTCTACACATATTGGGGTTTTTTTTTTGCAAATGGAGAAATTTGATTATTAAATGTGGAATATGTATACATATATGTCTCAAAATTTTTGAAAAAAAATGCTCTGTTGAAACAATCTGCAGCTTCTTAATAATTGTGAGCTATAAAACCAATACTTGTGCTTTTAGTTAATCACCTCTTGGGCCTGTTTTTGTAATATTTTTACAAAATGAATTCATTTCCTGTTTGTGGGCACATAAAGTATAGTGTAAAAATAAAGCCATCTCCTTGTCATTTGAATTTTAATGGTTGACTCATTGTTTAACTCAGATCCAGTCTATGGAATTGTGACTTATGTACACAATTATTAGAACCTTCCACCCCACAAACACAGACACCCCCACACCAGTCCCAGTCCCAGGGTTAGATTACTTTTTGCTATGGCTCCCTCCAAAGAAAACAGAACATAATATAAGCTAGAGATAATACAAAATTAATATATTGAAACAGGGCTGAATAGTAAATATTCTGTTTGGATGAAGAAATAATAGCATGCCTTTATTAGGTCTGTCAGATGTAATATAACTGACTAGACATAATAGGCATAGACTTATTTTCAAAAGAAAATTACTCCTGCCAAGTTTCTTTCAATACATAGTAAAAAGAGTGTTCACTAGGTTAACACACAAACACACACACACACACACACACACACACACACACACACCTCAGTTAACAGGACTTTAAAGTATGCCAAATATTCTCATTTTTAAAGCACACTGAAAGAGTCAACCCTGAGCTCTTAAAATATCTTTAAAATTCCTTTAATTAATTTAAAATGGTGATACTATAAAAGGGAATGTACATTACAAAGTGATAAATGCTTCTGTCTGTTATGAGAGAAACTCTACTAGGAATAAGTAAGAGTAAGCACAAAGCTAGTTGTTTTTAGAACCTGCTGAGATTCAGTTCTTCTGCAGTGGACCCTAGAAAAGTGTGAGACCAAATAAATGTCCTATTTTCTTTCTTGTGCCTGAAGATTACTTTGGTTGAATAGGTGACTTCATCATTTTCTTGCACTATTTGTAATTCTAGGACAATTGCCAATGACATGTTTTTCTCAACTAGTCCAAGGCATCAATTCAAACCTTGTTTACACAAAAATTGCCAGGAAAAATACTAAGCGACAATACAGTCCTACCCTTTCTCTTCAGTCCGTATTTCCCATCAGAAGGTGCTAAGATTTTTTTCCTGTGGCAATTAATATGAAATTGCCAACATCGATCATTTTTAATGCAAGTGATATTCACACCCATCAGGGAAACATACGAAAGACAAATGCCCAGATTGCTTAAAGGTGGTCTCAAGGTCAATCTCAACCATCTACCAGAAACATTTACAGGCAGCTGAAATTGCTTATAATTTGTCAGTAACCTTTAGAGCATTCTTCAATAGCTAAATCGTATCTTTGTAATATGAAGTGGCCAACACAAGTTTTGACTCAAAGAGGTAGGCTTGGAGTAGGTTTAATAAGAAAGAACACACTTGTCCCCAGGCAAGCTGAGTACAGGAATCCCCCCTCAGCATTCTTCCTGCCGGAGGAGTTCATACATCTCTCTGGTTTAATATAAGATCACCAAAAAATAAACCTTGTACTTATTTTTGTTTATAGAGGAAAAATACATTGTGGGGTTTGAAAAATATTTCGCCTGTGAATTTTTTTAATGGAAGGCTTATCAGTTGAACAGATCTAGGAGAAAATACATTGCAGAACCTTAGCAAATTCCTAAATTGAATTTCCATCCAGATTTTGAACCGGTTTTGAAGATGTCACTATGTTTCTTACATGAGAATGATGACCCCTCAGTATGAAAACCTTAAATAAAAATGAAAATAAAACTTAAAAAACCAGGAGGACAAAATAGAATCCTCCTCTGAGAGAGTAATGAAAAAAACTGGCAATTTAACAGCATAAACGCTAGAAGCAAAGTGAATGTTCTCTTCTTTGATCTAAAAGAGGGAACCTAAGGATTAAATCCCTAAGGAAGCTACCTGAAACGAAAGAGCAATGGAGAATGCTATCATACAATGGTAAAATAGCACCAGATTAAAAAGAACCATGGGGTAGTTTTCATACATATTTTTTTCCATGAAGAAAAGTTGTTCAGCTCTGGTAGGGCAGATCAGATGATTTCAGAAACCACATCCTCCTTACTCAGAACCAGATTCCACCTTTTAGTATTTCAGAATTTTTAGTTCTGTCCCCAATTTCTTCCCTCGAAACCGCGGCATACGTTCTCAGTGGTCCAGTGACCACTACTGATGCTAATCAGGCCCCTCGTTTTCATAACCAGAGTGACATTCAACATGAAGTAGGTCAGGCGAGAGAGGGAACATCGTAACTGGGGAGTGGGTCAACATGCGCTAGAAATATTGAACACATACACGCATTGACCTTTTTAGTTTTAAATGAGCTATTCAAATAGAGTTTGAAGTAATTGTCTGATTCCCCTGTTCTAACTTTATAATGATAGGTTTTCACTGTCGGTGATCTCTCAGCCCGCTTTGATATTTTTATAGCAGCTCACAACCCTAGAAGTAAACGCTTCCTGCATTCATTCCCATCTGTGGTAAGGGAAGTGACTCATTGGATTAAAGATGGAAAAAAGCCTGAAATCCATGTGGACACAGTAGTCAGGGCCATGTCACTCCAATGAAAGGATATTTCCCCCTCCCTCTCCTACTCCACTCAGACGCAGGATGATCCCATTCCTCTTTCACTTGTAAGGAAGGCAATGGGGTCAGGGCCCTCTTAGCTTCTTAGCCTGGATACTGGGAGGCCACCTGTTAATTCAGGGTGTATAGGGGGGCTCCCCTTTGCCTCATTTTGTCTTACCCATGTGTTGGTTATCTATTGCTACATAAGAAAGCACCCCAAAACTTGGTGCCTTAAAACGCAATCATCATTATTAATCTCTTACTGTGTCCAGGAGTCAAGAAACTGGAAAGAGCTCCATGAAGTCGGCTCATCTCTATAATGTCTGGAGTCTCAGCTGGGAAGCTCGAAGGCTGTGGCCTTGAGTGCAGAGAAGCTCATTCACTCGTGTCTCGCGGTTGATGTGGCCTGAGACCTTCACTGGGCTGCCCATGTGGCACCGCTTCCTTATAACTTTGTGACTGGCTTTGAAAGATGAGGAGAGATGGGGGGGGAGAAGAGTAGGGGCCACACTTTATTATGTAGTATGTAGCCTTAGAAGGCAGTATTTTCCCACCATGTTCCATTTATCAGGACAGACACAAGCCAAGGAGACAAATCCATCTCTCAATGGGGGGAGTGTCAACCCCATTTTTTTTTCTTTTGCGGTACCGGTGATTGAACGCAGGGGCGTTCTACCTCCGCGCTACACCCCCGGCCCTATTTTTATACTTTATTTTGAAACCGGGTCTCACGAAGTTGTGGAGGGCCTCACTAAGTAGAGAGAGAGAGAGAGAGAGAGACAGGGAGAGAGAGAGAGAGAGAGAGAGAGCTGAGGCTGGCCGCGAACCCAGATCCTCTGGTCTCTGCCTCCCAAAGTACTGGGATTACAAGCGTGCGTCACCACGCCTGGCCGTGTCAGCCCCATTCTAAGAAGAGCATAGAGGACGGGATAGATGCATTGGCAGGGGCATCCCCAGAAAACACAATCTACCACCACCCAAAATAAATTGATACTCTGTGTTGACCTCAATTGACCCCCCCAGAGCAAGAGTTAATTATTAGGCTCCCCCATCCTTCAACTATTTTCAATAATTATTTCAGTTTCACAGGCATGAAAATTTCTTCACATACCTGGCATTATGCTAGGAAGTGTTGTAAGAATGTTTTTATACTAATATAACATGCACACTTTGCTTTCATAGAACTAATAATTGTTAGTGTCTTACATATCCATGGTTACTGATCATGTCTATTTCATTTATAACTAAACTGAAATTTAAACTCAGAATTCAGAACTCTGAGAGTCATACATGTAACACACAATGGAAATAAGACTCACAGGATAGAGAAAATTTACTAGGATTTTCCAATAGTCTATAGAAACCCTTTTCCCTTCCCTTTTTCATTCTCGCCCACTAGACCTTAGAAGCATAATCTAATCCAAAAGTAAAGCGATTCTATTACATAAAGTACTCGTTGAAATGCAACCACTATCATCTTGCATTTAATATTTTTCCCCATATCCTCTACTCCCCACATTTAAAAAAGAAAGAAAGAAACTAATTGGAATAAGTAAGGGAGGAAACTATCCTTTGGTAGAAAAGGCCAATAAGGAGAGCCAAGTCAGAAAACATAGCACCAACATTCAGTTCTTCTCCGTCCTTGGATGGAGATGATCATGTATAAGTCAAAGCTTATGGATATTTCATATCCCTTGGTGCTTCGAAGACACATTTTAAATCAGTGAACCAAATATTTTACTGATATTATTTTAAGAAAGTTTGAAGACTTATACATAGCCAAAAATAAAGACATGGCAATAAAAATGAAAAGACATTTAATATTTGTCTGGAGTTTGTATTAGTTTTCCAGGACTCCCATAACCATGTGCCACAGACTGAGCATTTTAAACAATATAACTTTATTTTCTCTTAGCGCTGGAGGCTAGAAGTCTAAAATTAAGGCACTGGAAGGGTTGGTTGCTCTGAGTCCTCTCTCTGTGGCCTGCAGATGACCATCATCTGTGTCTCCACACGCTCTTGTCTCTGTGCACATCTCTGGCTCTACACATAGGGTTCTTTTTATAAGAACACTAGTTTAAGCCGGGCATGGTGGTGCACGCTTGTAATCCCAGTACTTGGGAGGCTGAGACAGGAGGATCCAGGTACACAGCCAGCCTCAGCAACTTAGTGAGACCCTGTTTAAAAAAAAAAAATAGGGCTGGGGGTGTAGCTCAGAAGTAGACTGCCCCCTGGGTTTGATCCCCAGTACCACAGAGGGAAAAAAAAACACTAGTTTTATTAGAGCCCACTAATGATCTCACCTCAACTAGTTACATCTATGTGTTCCTATTGCCAAAAATCACATTTTGAGGTACTGGGCTAGGATGTCAACATATGGATTAATGGGGACACAAATCAGCCCATAATAGAATTCCATCAACTCTATTTCCTAAAAACAAATAGAGAAGACATACTGATAACACTGAAGATAGGTGGTTAGTCTGTGTCCTCATCAAGATGACATAACATTCCACCATGTAGAGAAGAGAATCTGTCCAATCAAAAGCCGGAGCAGGTCCACGGGAATCGGCTGATGTACTGGGGTAGGTTGGGTGTGAAAAAGGCAAATGGTATGTGCATTTTCATAGCAGGGAAAAAACCAACCCAGAAGCATTCTTTTCTATTAGTTTTTAGCTCTTTGATTCACTGGAATCTATTTACTTCAGTTGTCCCTACAGCGCTCTCTCTATCCGGGTCTCTATTGATGAGGCAAATACATGGAAGAGCAATTTCTACTCAGAAAGCTATCCTTTAATGGTCTTGCTGCCAAATGCACAGGCAGAACCCAGGGATTTATGAATAAATAAAGACAGACTTTCAGATACCTCACCAAATGAATTTTTAAAATATTCTGAAAGTACCAATATAAAGAAAAATAAATTTTGGTTCAAGACTGTAGACTTAATAATTCAGATATGACTTTTTAAATTTTACAAGAAGATAACTTTAAAATTGACCTCAATGTTACCTATGTAAGTATATTTATCATTTTATTGTTTAGGTCTCTTCTTTTTAAAAATATATAAAGAAAATAAACATCTTACTACCTCAATCATTTAGTTTATACAAAGACATTCGGGAGGAGAAATGCCTAAACACAATTAGTGTGTGTGTGCGTGTGTGTGTGTGTGTGTGTGTGTGTGTGTGTGTGTGTGTGTTGTTACTAGAGGTTGAACCCAGGGGTATTCTATCTCTGACCTACACCCTAGCTGTTTTTTGTTTGTTTGTTTGTTTGTTTGTTTGTTTGTTTGTTTTGAAACAGCATCTCACTAGGTTTCTGAGAGTCTCACTAAGTTGCCGAGGCTGTCCTCCAACCTGCAATCCTGTCGCAGCCTTCCAATTACCAGGATTACAGGTGTGGTCACCACACCCAGCTTTAAACACAATAAATTTTACCAGAACAAATTCATTTAAAAGTGTTTTAACTTTAACTATGAATAATTTTGAAAACATGAAAAAACAGAATGATAATAAAGTTCCAAATATAGCCATCATTATGAGTCAATAATTATAAAGAATTTGCCACCTACTTCACCTACTGAATTTTTGTGTTCTCCTGTTCTTTCTTGCACATGTATGCATTACTCTACTTCAAGTCCCAGCCATCACTTACTTTAGAACACACCTCCAAAAGTTAGAAACATCATTCTACAGCTCCCAATGCCATTATCCAACCTAACATAACAGCAATAATTCCCCTACAGCATCCAGTACATAATGGAATGTCCCAGATTGTCTCCAAGTGTGTTTATACTTTTTGTGTGTGTGTGTGGTACCGGGGATTGAACCCAGGGGCGTTCTACCTCCGCGCTACACCCCCGGTCCTATTTTTTATACTTTATTTTGAAACCGGGTCTCACGAAGTTGCGGAGGGCCTCACTAAGTAGAGAGAGAGACACGGAGAGAGACAGAGAGAGAGAGCTGAGGCTGGCCACGAACCCAGATCCTCCGGTCTCCGCCTCCCAAAGTACTGGGATTACAAGCATGCACCACCACGCCCGGCTGTTTATACTGTTTTGTTTGATTCAGAATCTGAGTAAGGTCCTTATAACACAGTCACTTGCTGCATTCATTAACATGTTTAAAAAATTACATTAAAGCATTTTAAGCAGTGAACTCATGAAGTTTACCTGAGACTTCCTCCTTATTTTCCTTCTCCATCCACATTTATATCCTCGCTATACCTCCAAAGGCTTTTTTTTTCCTTTCAGGTTTTTTTTTTTTCTGTTTGGAGCATTTAGCCATTACTGTCAAGCTATTGTAATAAATGAGTGCACAAGACCTATTGTATACACATATATACCTAATGCAGAGTAAGAAAGACTCTCTTTTCCATGGATTATATCTGCATAGGAAAGAAGACTAATACAGACGTTCATCAACTTCAAATGCAGTGACACCCCAATAAACCCATCATAAATTGAAAATATTCTAAGTTGAAAATGCATTTAATCCACCTAATCTACCAAACAACATAGCTTGGCCACACAGTGCACTGTAGATTACAGGGTGTCACCCTGAGGATGGCTGGCTGGAAGCTGGCTCCCTGATGCTGTCTAGCATCTGGAGAGAGGATTGCACTCTGTATCACTAGCCTGGGAAAGGATCAAAATTCAAAGCATGGTTTCTACTGAATGTGTATCATTTTTGCACCATCATAAAGTCAAAATACCATAAGTTGAATGAGTAGGGGACTCTGTGAATAATTATGATAACAAAACACACACACATATATATACATATATACATATATCTCGGTAGATAAAATTCTAAGGTGGTCCCCAGGATTCCCATTCCATGGTGCGTCCATCTTGTGAAATGCCCTGTGTCTGCGTGCAGGTGGAACCTATGCCTATGATCACATAGCTGCTCTTAAGGGCCTTACGTTACATGGCAGGTGGTGATGAGACGGCGAGACAGCTGCTTCTGTGTTTCGGTTATGGAGAGGGTTGGAGTCAGATGCCTCTCTGCAGCCTGGAGGAAAGCACACATTCCCACTGTGAACTGGGACACCAGGGCGAGGAACTGTGGTGGCCTCTAGGAGCTGGGCACCATCCCTACCTATCAGTCATCAAGGAAATGGGTATTTTCTCACTTTACTCACAAAGAACTAAATTCTGGTGACAAACCAAATAAATTTTAAAGAGGCCCCTGGGTTCCGGATGAAAACCTCAGGACAGCCAAGTCCTCAATTGCAGCCATGTGAGACCTTGAGCCAGAGATCTGGCTTGCCTGGACTCCTGACACAGGAAGACTCTGGGATAATAAATACAATGTCTGAAGAAACTGAACATATGGCAAATTTATGTACTGTAGTAGAAAACCAATAAACTCTATGTCTATTTATGTATTACTTCTGCATATGCATATACTGACACATAAGGATGACAGGTGTCAGCCAAGTTTGGGGTTGAGAGATAAAAATGGTAAAATTGTGGCAAATAACATAAGGAATACAGGTTTGAAGGATGAAAAGGAGAAGGGTGAAGTGCACCCTGCATGCTTGAGTGACTGTTCTTGTCCCTTCCTCCTTGCTAACAAAGCCCTGATTTTGTACGACACATGGCTGTGTCCTTCAGGGGAGAAAGAAACAGCCTCAGAGAGTGGCTTCAGCGTGGTCTGATCCAATCATGATGGCCTCGTGGTCCAAGGTGTGGGCATGAAATGAAGTTCTGAACAGAGACATGAGGAGACATCACAGTGGAAAGTTCTCATCATTAGAAAAGTCACATTCAGAAGAGAACGTTCCTTTTTATTCCGCTGTATTACATGGGTGTGGTGGCTGCGACTGCATGCGCTGTCTCGGGCCTAAGAAAACAATCCAAAATGCTGAACATGGCAAAATAGAAAAATAGAAACTATGAAGCTGTGACTTTGATGATGTCATTGACCTGCTTAATTAAAAAATCATGAAGTTACCCTGCCATAAGACCTTTTGTTGTTTGAGTTAATAAATAATAAATTAAGCCATTTTAGCTGTGTTTTCTGTTATTTCCTGCCAAAGGCATTCTTAATTAGGATTTTGTCCAGAATGGCGATCGTGTGTGTGAAGGAAGAACACATACTTGATCAGTACTTATTATCAAGGGGTCAAAATTAATTGCCAAAACTCTTCTCTCTTGACACATTTAGGCCCATCCTAAGCAACACAAGGCTAGAGTGAAGGGACCGTAATATTTAACCCCCACTGTGGGCCAGACTATGCTTGGTGCTTTCATACTCCTTTTCTTGCTAATTCTCAATAACATCTTTTCAGTGTAGACATACTTACACTTCCACAATGTAAACTGGAATCCCTGGTTCATTGCAAAAATACCCCATGTGCTCTAACTCATGTCTGAAGGATTCTTCCTTTTCTATCCTTGACTGAAATCTGATTCTCCCCTATAGGCAGCACTTACCCTTCAACCTTCTCAATCCCCACACCAAGAAGACTGGATATGGGGTAGCTGTGTAGCTTAAGCAGACCATTCTCCCTGCATAAAACCCCCATGAGATTTTATTTCCTACTACTCTTATTCCTGTTTCCTGCTGATCCCATGTTTCTTCTTGTTGTTTCTTCATTTCTTTTTTCTTCACTTCTCAGGGCTCACTACCATGCCCAAACTACCCCTGTCTTAACCTTTAATGATTTCAGTCTGCATGCAGGCAATCCTTCAATAAGCTAGTTCTCTTTGATCTCCTCTCTTTAAATTGATCCTCTCCTTTATCTTCCTTTTATGGACCTCCCTGAGACCTTGTCATCATCAGCAATAAACACTACCTTTCCACAACCTCAATTCCATCTCTCTCTCTCTCTCTCTCTCTCTCTCTCCTCTCTCTCTCTCTCTCTCTCCTCTCTCTCTCTTCTCTCTCTCTCCTCTCCTCTCTCTCTCTCTTCTCTCTCCTCTCTCTCTCTCTCTCTCTCTCTCTCTCTCTCTTTAGTACTCCAATGCCAATGGCCCTTCTCTCCCATTGGGACTTCCAGTCCATTGATTCCATCACTTTTCACTCTCAATCACCTGAATGAGCTCTTCTTTTCTCTCCTTACCTATATTAAATCCCATAGGCAAGCACTGTAATCACTCCCTAGTATAGATGATCAATTCCCTTGCCCTCCACAGTCTTTGATGGACTTGTTTGACAAAACCACAAACCTAGATAAAACCAATCATCTCTGCCTTTCGCATCAGCATAACAAAAAAACACAGCAAAAGGAAAGTCCATTTATATTACCTGGTGCCATTTGGAATTCATGACCATAAATTCTAAATGTGCTTTAATAATTCCAGCACAATATAGTATGAAACTATAGTATTATACTATAGCATTATACTAAAATTAACTAGTCCACATACCATCTCACTGTAATAATTGACTCTTTCTCACTTTTTTCTTGTTCCCCAAACATCCCACGTTTTCTTTCTCATTCTCATACACAGCTGATGACTTTGCTTCCTGCCAGACTAATAAAATTTAGTAAGTAATTTAGTTCAAGTGAAAGGAGACTAGACAACTCTCTCATTAAGAACAAACCATAAAAACTAGAAAAATATGCATGAAATCTTCTTGAAGTCAAAATAGAACTAATATGGTAGTAAAGAATTGTGGCATAATATAGGAGAAGAAAACCCCCCAAAAAACTGAGCTTGGTATTTATCCTAAGGGCATTTAGCAATTCATGAAGAGGCATATGAGAGTCCAAAAGGCTGACGAGCATTTCAATAACCTCGTTTGTCCAAGAGGTCAAATATTGGAGTGTATGTCTAACCAAGAAAGAGGGACCCTGGTAAATTACATGTAATTTGGACCAGGATAATAAATATTGGCTACACCACAAAAATAAAGTAAATCCAGAAACAGATAAGATTGGAATTACTTTAATCCCTGAAATTGGTTTAGATGTTTCAGATTGATAATGCCCCTTAGTGCCTTCTAGAAACAAATATGTTTCCTCCATGAAGGATGACATCATGAATACTTTTTAAAAAATATTTTTATATACAATATCCAGCACTTAAGGAAAATGCATAGAAGAGGTAATATCACATGAATAAAAAAAAAGGTCAATACACAGTGAACCTGCAAAAGAGTATTAGCAGGCATTAAACATTAAATAACTATGCTTAGTATGTTTAGAAAAATAAATAATAAAGATTGTGAATTTCAGCAGAGCACTGAAAACTATAAACAATAAGAAATTTTAAAACTAAAAAAGTCTAAAATTAGGAATTCATTAGATAAATTTAGCAGCAAATTAAACAGAGCTGAAAATAATATTATTAAACTAGAAAACAGGCAGAAGAAAATACCCTGAACAAAACTGGTAGGATATCTATATATTAAAAATAGAGGTGAAAAAAGAAAAGAAAGTTGACCTCATAAAAATTAGGAGAGAGACCAGTAGAGAGGATGGGGGGAGGAAAGAGGGAAGGGAAAGGGGGAGGTGTGGGGAAGGAAACAGACCAAATAGTGTTATGTGCATACGAATGTATCACTATAAATCTCACTAACATGTACAAGTAAAATGCGCCAATAATTTTTTAAAAAACAGAAAAAGAAAAATGGAGGAGAGAGGAAAAGTAAAACTTAGAATGTATTTGACATACATGTAATTTGTTTTCCCCGGAAAAAAAAGCAAAATAGAGTAGTAGGAATATTTGAACAGACAGTGGTTGAGAATTTTCTAAAATTAATGAATATTACGAAATACGGATTCAAGAGGCACTCTGAGCCACAATGCAGGACACATTTTTTTAAAATGGGTATGGTGCTCCAAAATGTGAAAGCCAAAACCAGAAAATATTACAACCACATAAAGAGCAAAAAGAGATGAGTATGAAATTACCAAGAGTGGACTGCAGGAAATTTTTCAACAGAAGCCAAAAAAAAAACCAAAAAAAAAAAAAACACCAACCCAGAAAGAACATATTCTTGAAAAGGGAAAGTACAACAAAGATATTTTCTTACAAAAAAAATCAGAGGAAATTTAGCTCTAGCAGACCCGCATTCAAGTTCATACATTGGGAAGAGAATGAAAGAACCAAGTCCTTTCTATGCCAAGATGCATAATGGAAATTTTAGGAAAAGGGGCAAAAGCCTAAACAAGCAGCAAATTAATAAAGAGTCTAAGTAAAGGTAATAATTTATTTTTATTTGGTGCATTGTAATTTTACATCATATTGGGGTATAGTGTGTTAGAAAAATACATGCACACAACTCTTGGTGCCCCCCACCAGGTGCCTTCCTCTTTCTTACCCTCCCCCCACATGTTTTTGAGATTGGAATTGGTAATTTTGTATGAATTCATGAAGTCATAAAAATAATAATTTAAAAGAAGGCAGAAAGGAAACAAAAAGGGGACACAGAATACTTGAAGTAAACACAGGATGGAGAATTTAACCTCCAACATAGTAGCAATATATATTCTTGACTAAATGTTCTTATTTTTTATTTTTTTCTTCATGCCCAACTGTAAGCTTCAAGGAAGGGAAACATTGATAATGTGCAGACATAGAAAAGTTAGCAAAACAGCTCCCAGTGCAGCTCTAGACTTGTCTATTTCTCCATGTAGTTCTGTCAATTTTTAAGTGATGTAATTTGAGTCTATTTTATAGGTACACATACATGTGTCCAATAGAATTATTGCTACCATCTCACTTCCTACCTGAAAAACACATATCAAACAAACAATAGAAGACATGTGTCATTTACCAAAAGACACATGTAAATGACCACAGCCAATAACTGCAGAATTATTTTCATTTTTTATGAAATTTTGTTTGTGAATAAATTTAGATTTATAGAAAAGTTGCAAAGGGAGAACAGAATATTTGTATATAACCTTCACGTGTGTGGTTACTGTTCTTCATTACCACAGTAAATTTGTACAATGCTATGAATTATACACGAGGTTGATGAGGTTAACCTTAACCACTTGGGTGATTTGATATCTTCACTGTAAAGTCACTATTTTTCTTTCCCAAACTCTGTTCTTTGAAAGTAAGTCAATAAGTCTTGACCACACTCAAGGAGAAAAACTAAGCTCCACTTATTTATGTCAGTATGGATTTGTGGATATTTATCTCATTTGAGTAGCTAGAATCCAATATGATGATCTTGTTACTCAAAATTTTCCAGTTTTGGCCATCGAAAGCTCAGTCAATATGGATCCTGTATCCTTTTGGCATGGCCCTATCATTTTTGTTTGGTTAGTTTTGTTTTTTAACATATTCTTACTTTCTGGCCTGACAAGAAGCTCCAAGATCATTTTATGTTTTCCCTGCCTCAGTCCTAGAATAAAAATATTTCAACTAGTCCTGGTTACATTTATTGAAAAACAGAATTTAAAAACAAAGATATGGGCACTGGATGTGTTCATGGCTACTAGGGTATCATCGTTTCTAGGTCCTTTCAACAAAGAGAGCTAGGGAAAATATTTATGTGGCCTGTCCCGTGTGTGTAAACATGAGGTCACATGTATTTCTCTGCCTAACCCAGCACCATGGGGTTCATCCCAGTCTTTCCTCTTAGCTTTCATGCAACCTCATATTCTAACAGTGAAAAGTCTATTGCTCATTATCCTACATGTTGTTTTAACTACACACAAAAATCATGAAAATTCATTATAAACTGACCAATGAAATAAACCATTTTAAATTATTTGTTATAAGTTCATTTATTTTTAGTTTGAGAAACTTTATATATTTTTCATGTGCAAATTGAAGTTTTGAAATATGCATTCACTGTGAAATGTCTCAATAGAGCTAATTATCATGTGCATTACCTAATATGGTTATCAATTTTCGTGTTGAGAACACTGAAAATCTACTTTCATAGCTATTTTCCAAAATACAATACATTGTTCTAACTATAGTCACTATGCTGCACAATAGAGCTCTTGGACTTAATAGTTTTTTGTTTTTGTTTTTGTTTTTTTTTTTGGTGGTGGTACTGGGGATGGAACCCAGGGGCATTCTACCTCCAAGCTACACCCCCAGCCCTATTTTATTATTTTATTTGGAAACAGGGTCTCACTAAGTTGTGGAGGGCCTCACTAAGTAAGTTGCTGAGGCTGGTTGTGAACCTTTGATCCTCCTGTCTCAGCCTCCCAAGTACTGGGATTACAAGCATGCACCACCACTCCCAGATGACTTAATACTTTTATGTGACTGAAATTTTGTATACTTTGACTAACATTCCCCCAACAGATCTCTGTATTTCTGTGAGATGATGGTAGGTTGCATGTGTCTAGGAACTTATCTGTTTCTTCTAGGTTATCCAAGTACATACTTGCTCATGGTACGTTGTATTTCTGTAGTATCAGTTATACTGTCTGCTCTTTCATTTCCGGATTTATTAAAGTTTTCTCTCTCTTTTTTTCTTATTCTTGCTAAGTTTTACAATTTTGTTCATCTTTTCAAAAACAAACTTAGTTTTTTGTTGATCTTGTCTATTGTTTTTCTAGTCTGTATTTCATTAATTTTTTCCTAATCTTTACTATTTCCTTCTAAATCTGGGCTTAGGTTGCTCATCTTTTCCTAGTTCCTTGAGGTGTAACATCAGGTTGTTTATTTGGGAATCTTCTTCTTTTTGGATTTTTCTTCTTTTTAGGCACTTATGTCTATAAAATTTCCTCTTAGAACTGCTTTTGCTACACAACACAAGTTTTAGTATGTTGTATACCCATTTTCACTTATCTCAAGGTATTTTTTAATTTTTCTTTTGACACATTTTTTGTTTAGGAACATTTCATTAATTGTCATATATTTTGTGAATGTTCTGAAATTCCCCCTATTATTTTGATCTAGCTTTATTCCATTGTGGTCAGAAAAGATAATTGCTGATTTTCATCTTTTTAAGTTTGTTAAGACTAATTTTGTGTCCTACTTTTTATCTTCTGTGTACCTACCAGAGATTTTTGCTTAGTGGTTACCATGAGGCTTGCATAAAACATCTTTTTTTCACATTATTTTTTCACACTTTCATTGGTGCATTATAGTCTCACATAAAATATCTTAAAGTTGGCCGGGCGTGGTGGCGCACGCTTGTAATCCCAGTACTTTGGGAGGCGGAGACCGGAGGATCTGGGTTCGCGGCCAGCCTCAGCTCTCTCGCTCTCTCTCTCCCTCTCTCTCTCTCTCTCTCTGTCTCCTCAGTGAGGCCCTCCACAACTTCGTGAGACCCGGTTTCAAAATAAAGTATAAAATATAGGGCCGGGGGCATAGCGCGGAGGTAGAACGTCCCTGCGTTCAATCCCCAGTACCGCAAAAAAAAAAAAAAAAAAAAAAAAATATATATATATATATATATATATATATATCTTAAAGTTATAACAGGATATTTCAAGTTGATAACAATTTAACTTTGCATAAAAAAACATTTTTAGTTCAACTCCTTACACAGACTCTTCTGCTTGATCAATTTCACTGTTGATGCTCTTTATTAAATTTTTCCATTTCTTAGTTTATTATATTTTTATACTTTTATTGATGCATTTCAATTATACATAATACTGAGGTATAGAGTAATAGGAATACACATGCAACACTTGGTGCATTTCCCTCCAGATACTAAGCCCCTCGCTCCCCTTCCCTGTGCATGTCATTGAGATTGCCATTGGTAATTTCCTAGGATCCAGCTATACCATCCTGGGTATCTTTCCAAAGGGACTGAAGTCAGATACTATAGCAATACATGCATATCCATGTTTATAGCAGCACAATTCACTATAGCCAAATTATGGAGCCAACATGGGTGTCCATCAACAAATGAATGTATTATAAAATTATGGGATATACACACAATGAAATTCTACTCAGCAATAAAGAAGAACAAAATAATGTCATTTGCAGGAAAATGGATGGACCTGGAAAACATTATGTTAAGTGAGATTGGCCAGTCACAGAAAGTGAAGGGTCATATATTTTCTCTCATATGCAGGAGCTAGGGAGTAATCGGGATACCAGACGGACTTCAGATAATGGAGGAGAAACTGCAATGGAGCCAGGGAGGTGGTCTAGGGGAAGGGGTGAGGGAGAGGGAGAATAAATGAAGAAATCACTTCCAATGACATTATGTACATATGTGAGAATACCAATGTCAATCTCAGTACCCTGTATGGGGAAAGGGGGGTGGGGAGGGAGCGGGGGGAAAGCCCACCAAGGGCTGTGTGCATGTATGTCACTATCACTATAAACTACATTATGATGTGAGACTAGAATGCACCAATAAAAGTATAATAAGAAAATAAATTGAAAAAATAATAATTTCAACCTATTAAGTTTCTCATTTGAGCCATGTGTTGTTTTCTGATTTATCAATTTTTCTATATATATTTTTGAAGTTTACTGAGCTTCCTTAAAACAATTATTTTTAATTCTTTGTTGGGCAGTTTTTTTGTCTCCTTTTCTTTCAGTCAGTTACTGGGAAGCTATTGGGTTTGTTTGTTTGTTTTTTTTTTTTTTGGTGGTGTTGTGTTTTGTTGGGATTTTTTTTTTTTATGTTTCTCGTTACCTTCCATTGATGTCTGTGTGTTTGTATTAGGGACTTATTCCATTCTTTGCATACTTGCTTGCTGGAGAATCCCTTCACCAGTCTTCCCATAAAGAGATGCTGGGCAGGCCATTCAGTGTGGTCCAAGGACCAGTTTGCTGCTGGAGTTCCCAGGTGGACTATTCCAGTACCTGGGTCAATAGGTATGCAGGGCTGGCACCTGTATCTTAGGAGTCAACCTAAAGCCTGGGTCCACTGGGATGCACCTGGAACCTGAGGCCACAGGAGTTGGCCTGGTACTGGGGCACGCCTGGGGCCTAGGTATGCAGGATGGCCCTGTGTGTCTTAGTCTAGGGGTGCTGGCTTGGCATTGGAGAGTGTGCGGGTGGACCTGGCTAGAACAGGCATGGGTCCTGGGTCTTCTAGAACTTGAAGTTATTGAATTGGAGTCTGGACCTTGCCTGGTATTGGGAGGCATGGAGGCTGGTGCCACGAGGCAGGTTTAGACCCTGGAGCAGTGGATCCTGGGTCTTCTCAGGTCTAAATGAAGACTGGGTGTGGGGAACTGGCTTGGAGGTTATATCACAAGGGATGGCCTCAGTCTTGGGGCCACAGGGGTCAACTGGAACCTTGGTCTATATGAGCAGTCATGGAGCCTGAGTCGTAGCCAGTCCAGCACTGGGGCCTACCAGAAAGAACCCAGGCCCTGTATCTATTAGACATAGGTCACAAATGCTGGCCTGCAGAGTGGGACCACATGGGACCACAGGACCCAATCTGATATTGCAGAACCTAGAGCCTGTATCCTCAGGTGCCATTTTGGTGCCCACAGCCATGTTTCCAACCTGGTTCAAAACTAGGCATGAAGCCTGGGGATGTATGGTCTGACATAGTTCAGGCCTGAAACTTAGGGCCGATTCAGAGGTTGGACTAGCACCAGGTAGACCTGAAAGCCTGAGTCTTGTAGGGTTGACCTGACACTAAGATGGGGCCAGCCCAGACTGGGGCTGATCTACAGGTTGGGGTCACTGAGGTCAACCTGGTAATTAGGTAGACCTGGAGACCAAGTCTGCCAGGTAGGCCTGGAACCTAACACTAATGGATTCTGCCTAGCACTGGGGTGGGTTTAAAGGCTCAGTTTATAGGTACTTGCTTGGATTCTAGGCCTATGAGGGTCTGCCCAGTGCTGACTTTTACTGGGGCAAGGTCATTACTGGGGTTTGAAGTGAAATCTGGTAACTTCTCTCTCCTTTCCCCAAGCAGAGAATTCTCTCTCTCTCCACACTGTACTGCTTGGGGATTAGGGAGAGATGATACAGGTAAAGCTGTCCTCCCTGCCTTCTTCGATGTACCTTTTCTTATATCTACACTATAACCTCTCACCTGGTCTCCTTAGCTCTTATAAATGTGTGTCCATGCATGGGTAATTGTTCATATTGATGTTTCTGAGAGGAGGTGAGTACTGGAAAGTTCTATTCTACCATCTTATTGATGTGGAAATAATTCTTAACAAATGACACAGAATTAAAATCACAGAGTATGAATACATCCAGTATAAATAAACAACAAAAAGGAACATTTCCATTTCTGAAATTAAGAATTACATTTCTAGAAACAACCCTTGGATAAAAGAAGTCACAATGGAAATTAGAAAATATTTTTAGCTAAATTATAATAAAAATGCAACATTTAAAAATGTGTAGGTGGCAGGAAAGCCATGCTTAAAGATAAATTATACATACATTAGAAAAAAAAGAAAGACTAAAATTAATTTAGTTTACAATAAGAGAGGCTAAAAAGAAAATATTTAATTAAATTTGAAAGTAGAAGGAAAGAAATCCAGAAAATAATAACATTGATAATCAAATAGAGAGAACCAACAAAGGCTAACGCTTGTTCTCTGAGAACATTAATAAAAATGCTATTTCTCTGGTAAAAAATAAAGAAACCAAAAATATGTCCTATGAGAGTGAAAGAGTGACATCATGAATATTATAAAATTGAAAAGATCAGAAGAGGATAAAATAAATAATTACAAACTAAATTTGAAAACTGTTATTAAATTTCACAAATTCATAGCTACTTAAGAAGAAAC
This sequence comes from Glis glis, assembly GCA_004027185.1. Taxonomy (NCBI): domain Eukaryota; kingdom Metazoa; phylum Chordata; class Mammalia; order Rodentia; family Gliridae; genus Glis; species Glis glis. Next base: position 15,165 of record PVJS01005428.1, on the reverse strand, counting down.
AAGAATGAATTGAAAATCTGAATAGTCTTATAATGATTAATTAAATTGGATTCATAATGAAAAACCTTCCCCAGAAGAGAAATTCAAGATTAGATGAATGCACCTATGTTCTATCAAACACTTAAGAAATAAATAATGGATATAGTATAGAAATTATTTCCAAGAATATAAAAATGAAAAGACTTTGAAACTCATTATAGGAGACCAATGTAACCTTGATATCAAATGACATGGACATTGTAAGAAAGGAAAATTACTAACTGATATTATCTGTCAATACAGATGTAAAATTCCTTAAGTAATGGCATTCTAATCCAAAAATATAGAAAAATAATAACAATTACAACCAAGTGGGGCTTATTCCAGAAATGTAAAGATAATTTAACCTTTAAGAATGAATAAAGAAATTCTCTACTTGAACAAAATAAAAGAAAAATCATTTGATGATTTCTGAAATGGGGAAAATGCATTTAATAAAATGTAGTATCCTTTCAAAACTAGAACTCTTAGCAAACTGTGATTAGAAGGAAACATGCTTAATCCATTAAGGAAAAATCTACAGCATCATAATCATTGGTAAAAATTTAAAGACTTTTCTTCTGCTATCTGGCATAAAAATAGACTACCTTTTATCACAACTTATATGCAATATTTTGCTGGAGAGTCTTTCCGGTGCCTAGAAGACAAGAAAAAATTTAAAAGGACAATCAATGGAAAGAAACAAGATTCATCAGAATATATGACTTTCTCTCCAAAGTAGAGTCTATTTCTCTCCATGCTGTCTAAAAGAATATACATATAAATTAAAAGGATTATGAATTGGGTTTAGTATAGAAATTTACAAATTTCTATATAACAAAAACAACCATTAGTAAACGAAAATTGTAAAAGATGCCAGGAACAATAATATAAAAATGTAGATACCTAAGAATGAATCTTATGAAAGATATGCAATGACTTTTATAGAGAAAACTGTGAAACATTTTGACAGAAATCAAAGTAAACCTAATCAATGATGAGACATACCATGTTCATACTTTAGAAACCTTATTTGTAAAGATGCTGTTATGGTTGAATATGGTTTATTTTCTGTGGAACACATGTTGAAATTTGATTGCCATTGTGGCAGTAATGAGAGGTGGGGATTTGGATTAGGTAATTAAGAGAGATAAATAATGCCTTTCTCCTGGTACTGCGTTAATTCTTCAGGTAGTGAGTGAGTTCTCACTCTTAAGTGACTGGATTAGTCACCACAAGAGTAGATTGTTATAAAGCCCACCTGCCCCTTGCATTTTCTGTTTTGCACATACCTGCCTGTCCTTCTGCTTTTCTTCCATGCTATGACACAGCACAAAGTCCTTTCAAAATGTGGCTGCCCAATCTTGGACTCCTGGCCTCCTTTCTAAGCTTCTTTCCTATATACATTACCTAGCCTCAGGCAGTCTGTTATAGTAACAGCAAATAGATTAAGAAGCCAATTTTTCCCAAAATTGACCCATACATGCAATTTAATCCATATCAGAATCCCATGTATTTTGAAAGTTAAAAAGAACTTTCAAAATTTATAACTAAGGATAAAGGGCTAGGTATAGCCAAAACACTCAAAGAACAAGAGGTAATGCAGGAAGACTTACTCTAGTATTCTTTTATAGTCTAAAACTGACTGTGATGTAACATGAATCAATATAGTGTGGTACTCATGAAAAAAAATAAATCCATAGGCTAGTAAAATAGAACATAGACAATGAAACCTGCTCAGTCATGTATATATACTTATTTTATGAATAATGTGACACTTCAGAGGAAAATAATGATATAATTTGGTAGCTAATGCTAAGAAAATTGGGTTTTCTAATGAAAAAAATAATTTTTATCCAACTCATACCATAGTCAATTTCAGGTCAATTATAGATCTAAATGTGAACAAGCATCAATACATCTTCTAGAAGCTAATAAACATCTTTTTAATAAGGGTTAGGAAACGTTTTCTTATAGTATATAGATAGTATTAAGCACACAGGCAAAATTGATAAATAGGACTATCTAAAAATTTTAAATCTCAGTTCCTCAAAAATACCACTAATACAGTTAAAAGGCAAATGACAGAATGTGAGAAGATGTTTGCAACATATATAACTAGGCAAGGGTTCATATCCAGAATACATAAAGAACACCTTTTGATAGGAAATAGACAACTTAATTGGAAATTGGGCAGGAAACTTGAGTAAATAAGTTACAAAAAATGCAACTAAACAGCCAATATACATATGAAAAGGGGCTCAACTTTGTTAATTACTAGGGAAATATAAAATAAAATCCATGCTCACTAGAAAGTTTGAAATTCAAAGGATAATTACAGATGTTAGAGAGAATTTAGGATAATGGGAATACTCAGACTGCCAATGGAGATTCAAATAAAACTGAGAAATGTAATACGTATCTCCCAAAACTGAGTATGTGCACACCATTGACTCTGCAATTCTATCCCTAGATAGTCACAAAAATGCTCCCACACACTTGTACAATAAAGTTCATAACAGGCTAAAAAGTTCAAAAGCGTAAATAATCCAAATACCCCTCAACTATAGGATGGAAAATTAAATTTTATAATCTTATCATGGAATACTCTATAGAAATAAAAATGCATATACTACAATTACGTGCAACTAAGTGAATGAATTTCACAAAAAATAATGTTGACCGAATTGCAAAATCTTGGGTATTGAATTATATTTATTTGAAGTTCAAAACTAAATGGTGGTGTTATGGTTACTTTGGAGGTAACAGTGGTTACTTTGGAGGAGGGGAGAGTACCTAGGGATTATGAAGGAACCTGGGAGGGGGTCCTGGGGTGCTTATAACAATGTATTGCTTCACCACAATGGCGGGCACCTTGTCTTCTTATGGAGACAACTCATGGAGCTGAGCATTGATATTTGCTGTGCTTTTCTGTGGGTTATGCTTCAAAATAAAAGATTTTAAAATACAAAGTAATCAGAAAAGAATATTCAGACTTCCCACTTACCCACATACTTTGTTTGTCTTCCCCCTGAATGCCATTGTTAGTGTCAGCCCCTCAGGCTACGCACTGGATTTCACTCCTTCCTATCTCCTCAAAGACATAGCTCCAAACTGTCTTTTCTGTCTCTCCCACATCTTGCTGTCCTTGCTGATGAATCATTTTTATCAACACATTAAAATAGAAATTATTTATTCTATTGAAGAAAATAAATGAAGTTGACCCAATTTTCCCCACCAGACAATGTCCTACTTTTTCTACTACTCTTTGTGGGAGAATTCCTATAAAAGTTACATATATCTGTTGCCTCCACTTTCTGCTCATCCTCTCTTAAAAACCCTCCCAAGCCGGGCATGGTGGTACACTCCTATAATCCCAGTACTTGAGAGGCTGAGACAGGAGGATCACAAGTTCAAGGCCAACCTCAGCAACTTAGCAATACCCTGTTTCCAAATAAAAAATAAAATAGGGCTGGGGGTGTAGCTCAGAGGTAGAACACCCCTGGGTTCAATCCTCAGTACCACAAAAAAAGAAAACTCTCAGCCAGGCTTTTTCCTTCCCACTACACAGAAACTATTCTCTTGTCAAGACTGCTAATGATATCCCTAGTGACCTTCCAATGACCTTTAGCGTCATCTTGTTTGACTGCTGAGCAGCACTGGATAAAACGGATCCATCTTCTCTCCTTCACACTCTTCCTTCTATTGGCTCCTGGGGTACCACACTCTGTCTTCCTCTCACCTCACAAAGGGCTTCCCTCTTTAGTTTCTTTCTCTTTTTCTACTGGTGGTTAAAATTCAGTCTTGGATCATTCGTCTATATCTGCACATTCTCCTGATGACCATATCCAGTCTCATGACTTGTAGCATCCTCTGTATGTTGAGAGTAACTCTCAGATTTCAATCTTCAGTCCACACCTGTCTTCTGAACTCCAGATCCATCAGTGTTACTCCTTAACATCAGCCCTTGGATTTATGACATTTTAAATTCAGCATTTCCAAAACTGAATTTTGGATTTTCTCTTTCATACTGTTCCCCTGACTTTCCCTGATCTCAGTGCCAACTTTGTCCTTAAAACTTTAATTTCTCTTTCTCTGAAATTAATAATTTAAATCTACATTTAATCATTTACGTTTTTTTAAAAATCACCTGGAGCTTGACTGGTTTTCACTCCACATCTGCTCAATCTGCTATCATTTCCCACCTGGATTTCTGTGGCCTCCTAAACCACCTCCTGTCTCTATTTGCCTTCCTCAAACTACACAAAAATAACATCCAAAGGGATATTTTTAAACTAGTATATCAGATCACAGACCCATTTTTTTATTTTTTTGCGGTACCGGGGATTGAACGCAGGGGCGTTCTACCTCCGCACTACGCCCCCAGCCCTATTTTTTATACTTTATTTTGAAACCGTGTCTCACGAAGTTGTGGAGGGCCTCACTAAGGAGAGAGAGAGAGACAGAGTGACAGAGAGACAGAGAGACAGAGAGACAGGGAAAGAGAGAGAATGAGAGAGCTGAGGCTGGCTGCGAACCCGGATCCTCCGGTCTCCGCTTCCCAAAGTACTGGAATTACAAGTGTGCGCCACCACGCCCAGCTAACAGACCCATTTTTTAATGGCTTCTCATCTCACCCAGAATTGAAACCAAAGTCCCGAGGTACTCATGAGCTGCCTCCCGGTACTTCTCTGTCTTCCCTGCCCTGGCACACCTGGTCACCTGCTCCCCCTCTCCTGCAGGGCTCCTGGTTGTCCCTCACACATACCTTGCACATCAACATTCCAGGACCCTGCTGCTCCCTGTTCTCACTGTCAGAAATGCAAACTTTAAGACATCTGGCATTATGGCCCTCATTTACTTTAGTCTTTGCTCACATTTAATCCTAATGATGCCATACGCCTTCTATTTCAAATTGCAAATCTGCTTCTTTGACCTCACATTTCTGATCCCATTAGGCGTATTTATTTTACAGCACTTCTTATCTTTAAGATACTAAGCAGTAACAATTCATTTCCTATGTATTGACCAATCCCTTTACTAGAATACACAGCTACAAGGCAGGAATTTTTGTCTGTTTTGTTTGTTGATACATCCCAAGTGGCCGATATATGGTATCAATCAATCAATAAATATCAATAAATACTTGTTAGATAAGTGGATAAATGTGGGACCTCACTGCTCTTTCACATGCTTTGTGAATAAATCCAACATTGAGAAAATCCACTGGAAAATTATGAGAAGTAAAAATTTTTTTCAAAACAAAAACATTAGAAAAATCAAATGGTATTGATTGTTAAGAAAGATGGAAATGAACCAAGTATTGCCATGTTCAGAGACAATAAGGAGAACCATTAGTTTGAGCTTAGAGAAAAAAACCATTTTATTTTCCCCAGGAAATGTTGCTCCAGACTATGTCAAGGAAAGGAGGTAAGGAATATGTTGTAATTTTGATTTAAAAGAAAATAAAAAGGAAGAAAACAGAACTTGCAATTATGTGCTATTGAGTAAGTGGGGACATAGAAATTACTGGTTAGTAAAGAGAAATGCCCATCATCCTTCACTGTGTGAAGAAGACAAACCTCTAACCTGAACACAACATTGTTGGCCCAACCTATGATGTTCTCAGTGACTACACCAATACGATGCATGGTTAGCACATCTGTAAGCACCGTTTTTCTGAAATACAGAATGTTATATTTTAAATAAAACTCTCTAAATTTAAACTATTTCCCTAGAAATTTCAGACATAAAGACAAGCTTTTTATTAAAAATATTTTCTACGTACACTAGCTATGGGAAGATAAATGGCGGGAAATAAAGGAGCATCCTCAAACCTCAGTGTCTGGGACTCAGGCGGCCCAGCACATCTCACCCACTGAGCAGGCTGAAGGACAATCTTCAATTTACCAAACCATGAGAATGCCCTGATGACAGATTGTCTCAAAATCTTTACCTAAGATCTCTGTCACTAAGGGTCTCCTTTGATCAGAAACAGAGTGGTATAGGCAATACTATTATTGAGAAAATCAAAGCGAAACCAATGCCCTCTATTAAAAATATATATAAATCTATGAAATCCTCTAATTTCCCCCCAAGACGATTTTTGGAAATAAATAGCCTTTTGCTAAAAGATTTAGTAGAAAATTATAGTGATTCCACTGGGCCATTTAAATAATAGACTCAGATCCACCCAGTCACTTGATAACACTGTACTAATTGAATCCTTACTGTGTGCTGAAGACAAAGACAAAAGCTTATCAACATGCTAACAATCTATTTCTGAGAGGACTGAGTTCACCAGTACTTTGAGTAAAATGTTACAAATATGTTAAAAAAGTAAATAAGGAATAATGTGTGGACCATATGATCAAAGAAGAGGGGACGGAATCTAGCTCAGATTTAAGATTGAGTCAACCTGTCGCAAATCCAAACGAACGTATAGAAAGGGGGAGCCCCGGCTGTGCGGAAGAAAAGGAGTAATGTGCACATGGAGTGGATCACACCCCAATCCCTTTAACAGCAAGCCATCTGCACTTCAAGTTGTCTGGGTGAGGCTTGCTCCCTAAAGCGTATGATAGATACAGCTAGAAAGACACAACACTGTCCAACTTTGAAGTGCCTCTTTTTCCAAGCTCAGCAATGTCGAGTTTCCTGAAGGTTCGAGAAACCCACTGAATTTAATTATGAGAATGCCATGATTTTATTTGCATGTGATATCCATAGGAAAGGTGAACCGCAGAGAAAGAAGTATGGAGACAGGAAGAACACTGAGGAGGTGGTTACAAGGCTACAGTGATCAAGACAGGAAGAGATAAAGGAGTAAACTAAAGGGGCAACATGTCAGGATGGAAAAGAGATGACGTTCCAAAAGAAACACGGGAAGGAGACATACCAGGATCTGGCTGGTTAACGCGTGAAGGTGGGAGGAGACTGCAGGAGGACGGGGCTTACACCCATTCTGCTTCTCTGGTTTCAGTGCCAGGAGGTGGTGGTACCACTAATCAAGAGATTGAGTAGGTTTAGAGCAGAAGGTATAGAGTGCAGTTTTGACTTCTTGATTTTGAAATGTGTGTAATATGGATTCCCAAACCCTTTGGCTTACTGACCCCTTTTCTAAAAATAAATGAATAAATAAAACAGCACCCCCCATTGCTTCCACAGCCTGTTATTTTTATTCAACACCCCCAACTGCACCCAAGGCTACTACCCTGGATCAGTCCAGTGTTTCCCTAAGGGGAGATATCACAGGCTTGTGAATCTCTGGCACAACAACCCAAAGAGAATGATCAGCCAGTGGCAGGGCATATAATTTTGAAGTTAAAAATTCTGGGTAGTAAAACTGGGTATGGTGATGCATGCCAGTAATCCTAGTACTTGGGAAGCTGAGACAGGAGGATCACGGGTTCGAAGATAGCATCAGCAGGTAGTGAGACTCTCATCAACCTAGCAAGACCCTGTTTCAAAAAAATATAGGGCTTGGGGTGTAGCTCAGAAGTAGAACACCCTTGGGTTCAATCCCCAGAGCCAAGGAAGGAAGGGAGGGGGAGAGGGAGGGAGGGGAGAGAAGGAAATCTGGGTACTAGATTTAAATTTTGGGTCATCAGATTTAGATAAGGTTACTGACGGTGAATACAGAGCGAAGAAAGCACAAGACCAAAAATTGAAACACTAATTTAATTTGGTGGTTGAATCAAGAGGATTACTGCAGGACACTGAGAATGAGACACTGGGAGACAGAAGAAAGATGGGAGTCAGGGGAGGAGAACTCAAAGCAGGAGAGAAGGGTTCACAAAGACAAATATCGTGAACGGTTATATGACAGGCATAGAAGAGTACGTGCACGGCTTTGTGATTACGAAGCGAATGGTAACTTTGTTTTGAGAAGTTTCCTTGGAGTTCTGGGGAAAGAAGGAGGTGCAACGGGTGGAGGAGTAGATATGTGATGAGGTAGAGATAATTGTGCAGGATTTCAAGAAGTTCGTCTTCACATGGAAGGAGCGACATGGGGTCACTAGTGGGACAGATGCACTTTTAAAATGCAGTTTGGCCGTGAGATATTAATATGGTAGGGAAAGAAGGTAGAAAAAGTTTTGATGTCACTGATAGACAAAGTCAATGATGCAGCAAAGTTTCTAAGAAGGTACTACTTTGAAAGTGAATAAATTGAAAGCTCAAATATGTGCCTCTTCTAACATAGATACTCTATCATTGAAAGAGCAGATGGAATGAAAAAATGAATGAAAGACTATGGACTTAATCCTTCAAAGTCTTCATTTCTTTTGTTAAAAAATAGGAATAGAGATGGGTGTGGCGGCACACATCTATGATCCCAGTACTTGGGAGACTGAGAAAGGAGGATCATAGGTTCGAGACTAGCCTCAAGCAACTTAGCGAGACTCTCAGCAACCTAATGAGACCCTATTTCAAAAAAATATTAAAAATTTAAAAAAAGGCGGCAGGTATGTCTTGGAGTTCTACCTCTGGGTAGAACTGGGTTCAATCCCAATCCCATAAATATACACACACATACATACACACACACACACACACACACACACACACAAAAAGAGAGAGTAACTACTTCACCGAGGTATATATATATATATATATATATATATATATACACACATATAGTGTATATGTGTATATATGTATACACACACTATATTATGTATATATATACATGTGTGTATATACACACTATATATATACACATATACATAGTGTGTGTGTATATATGTGTATATATCATATATATGTGTATGCACACAACATATATATACAATATATTGTGTATATATACAACATATATAATATATATACATATATAGTCTCTATGTCAAATTATATATATAATATAATATTTTGTATATCATAAGCAATTTCCCACCAATATCATATGTTCTAGAGAACTACCCAAGTGAATTCATGACTGAGGAAGGCATCTCTTCAGCACACGTTGGAGGTGTGTTGATGAGTAATCACCGCGATCCGAAGCCGCCTCTTCCCAGCTTGTGTATATTTAACTCTCTGACTCACTGCTGTCGCTGGTTTCACATTTATTTCTGTCCTGATAAAAACTGGAAACATAATAAACTGTTCAAGTCCCTCAATTGTGTGCTAATAATATAATGAGCTGATTTCTGTCCCAAAGAGTCCCTTTCTCCCCCCTCTGATAATTCCTTTGGCTTTTGACATTAAGAATCCCAGAAAGCCGGGCATGGCTTGTAATCCCAGTACTTTGGGAGGCAGAGACCGGAGGATCCAGGTTCGCGGCCAGCCTCAGCTCTCTCTCTCCGTCTCTCTCTCTCTCTCTCTCTCTCTCTCTCTCCTTAGTGAGGCCCTCCACAACTTCATGAAACCCGGTTTCAAAATAAAATATAAAAAATAGGGCCGGGAGTGTAGCACGGAGGTAGAACGCCCTGTGTTCAATCCCCGGTACCGCAAAAAAAAAAAAAAAAGAATCCCAGAAAATATAGCACTGCAACTCAGTTCAAAACGAACAGCTATTGTTTTAAAACTTGAACTCCTTCTCTTCTTCCTCCCTTCCTCACTTTGTTTGTTCCTCTCTTCCAACAGGTAACATGCATCTGACTGCTGACCAGGAACTATGCCAGGCACCAGGTAACTATAGAAATGGGGCTCTGCGGCCCTGTCCTTGTCCAGCTGTCAGAGGCCGGAGGTCTTGAAAACACAAACCACTGTGGGTGTAATGGGAACTTCCTCCCCAGAGACGTCGTGAAAGATCAGAAAGACTGTAGATAATAGTCCACAGAGGACTGTTATTTGTGTTAGGTCTTTAAAGATGACTAGAATACAATCAGATAAAAGACAAGAGATACATGAATATTCATGGAAGCATTATGCAAAATAGTCCCAAACTGGAAACAACTCAAATGTTCATTAATTAATATGTGAATAAATATAATTGAAGTAGAACCACAAAGTGGAATATTATTCAGCCATAAAAAGGAATGAAATACATGATAAACCAGGGATGATCCCTGGAAACACGTTAGGTGGAAGAGGCCAGTCACAAAAGAACACATATTATATAAACTCATTCCACTTATATGAAATATCCAGAAGAGACAAATCTGTAGAAACAGAAAGTAGATCAGTGGTTGCATAGGGCTAGAGAGTGAGTGTTAGTGTACAAATTCATTTCCAGAGGATGAAAATGTCCTATATAATAAATCATGGTAATGTTTACACATTAGTTTGAATTTACTAAAAATGTGGCATTGTACACTTCAAACAAGTGAATTATGTTATATAAATTATATGAAGGGAGGGCTAAATGTGCAATGTGTGCATGTATGATGTTCATACCCTGACATATATCAAAATGTATAATTACAATGCACCAATAAATGAACAAAAAAGTTAAAAAAAATGAGGATATGACATAAAGCAAAAAATAAATAAATAAATAAATTATATCTCAATAAAGTTCAAACCCCGTGGTATGAATGAGCTGAGGAAAAGTCCCCTCCGGCTGAAGAACAGGATGCGCACACGTGGATGGAGGAGGAGGAGTGCGCTGTGGCCTCATGACTCAGTTGGTAAAATTGATAGGCAAGGGGAGACATCACACCTCCTTAAGCACACCGTGTTGTAAGTGTGTTTGGGGAAATAGAATTTTTTTGGAAAAAAAAAACAATTTGAAGGAAGAACTGAAAAGGAAAAGAGACCAGTAAGAAAAATCAGAGTTTGACTGTCTGCTCATTCCTTAGATAACTATGACCCAGGTAAAGGCAAGTGTAACACAAAACTCAGGCATGTTGATATCTGCATTCCCAGACCAAGGAGCACAGAAGGCATGAGACACATGTGGCTGCTGTTTACATTTCTTATTGGTACAGGAGTCTTCCCTGAGTGTACACAACAAATGGGCACAAATATGAACAAGGATATTTCATACAAGGGAAATAATCACAATTAAATGCACATATGTTTATATAAGCTATCAAGGAAGATACGGGAGTTATATTAAGCATATGATTGAGGACCAACAACCTGTAGTTAGAAATATTCTGATTAAAATTTTTTCTCTTCAGCCGGGTGGCCCACACCTGTAATCCCAGTACTTGGGAGGCTGAGACAGGAGGATTGCAGGTTCAAGGACAGCCTCAGCAACTTAGTGAGGCCCTGTATCAAAATAAAAAAATAAGGGAGGGGGGAGAGAATGAATGAAGGAAATACTTCCACTGACATTATGTACATATATTAGAATACCAGTGCTTATCTCAATATCTTGTATTGGGAAGGGGGGATGGGGAGGGAGCCAGGGGAAAACTCACCAAGTGCTGCGTGCTTGTATGTCACTATCGCTATGAACTACATTATGATGTCAGACTAGGATGCACCAATAAAAGTATAAAATAATAAATAATAAAAATAAAATAGTACTGGGGATACAGCCTGGAGGTATTAATGCCCCTGGGTTCTATCTCCAGTATTGCAAAAAGACACAAAACTGTCTACCCTATATATGACTAAAACAGACCGGCTTTAAGAACATCATAGACTTGCAACACCATCTACTCAGGTCCTGGGGCATGCAGCACGGCCTGGGATTTCTACTTGTGTGGCAGGATATTAATGATGATGATAAGAAAAGGAATTTGCATAAAAGACAAGAAAAATAATTGGCATAAGAAACAAAAAATAAAACTTTAGACAGGGTTTCTTAAAGTATGGCTGTTGAACCATTTGCATCCTAGTCTTTGAATATTTAAAACTCAGATATCTGGGCCCCTACTGAGATGCAATGAATCAGGATTTCTGGCCCTGAAGTGTGGACTCTGCACTTCAATTTGTTGTTCAGGTGACTCTTGTGCACACTAATGTCTTAGCAATTCATGGAAGATTGAGAAAGATCTCTCGAGATGGCAAATATTTAGAGAAGTTCTTTTTCTTTTCCTGACTATTCCCACAAAAACAGTCCTCATGCAAACTCACCCTGTGCCTGAGACAGAATGTATGTTTTCTATACTAACTGCTGTACCTCCAGCATACAGGAGGGCACTTCGCACCCAGTGGATGCTCAGTAAGTACTGGCCCCTTGATATCGCAGGAGGACCAGTTCCTGGATGCCCAGATTCCAAAATCCATGGATGCTCAAGTTCCTCATATAAAATGAGGTCATCTTTGCAAATAACCTAGGCAACCCTCCCATATACTTTCAATTACCTCAAGATTACTTATAATACCTAATGCAATGTAAATGCTATGGAAATAGTTGTTATACTTTATTGTTTATGGAAGAATGACAAGGAAGAAAAGGTCCATAGACACTCAGCACTGACTCAACCATTGTAGACCTAACTATATTTCTGATCCACAGTTGGGTGAATCTGCAGATGTGTAACAGAGGGCCAGCTGTACTTAGCAATAACTTAATGAGGCTGTGTGTGAGTGCATGTGTATATAATAATATTTACACATATAGAATTATAGAAACTGCTTTTATACGCAAGCATTCATTCAATTTAAAGAAAATTCACACAAGGTTCTCATTTAATATGTCTTGTAGTATTCTTACTATTTTTTGAAAGCAGGAACATCGCCTATAAGCTAAAGATAATGAAGAAACAAAGGTCTCTTTATCTTTGCTCTGCTGAAATCAGTGTACAACTCTCATTCACTGGCCCGACTGCCTTTGTCCTTTCAGAATGATAAAAACAAGCACACTCACAGAGAGAGGGCAGCCCACTGGGGAAGAAATTGTATTTTCATAACCAAGAACAGAATTTCCTTCTTGAGGGACGAGTGCAAATGAATGAGGCTGTAGTTGATTTGAGTTTGTGGGAATTATGATTTGAAGTCACTAGAACCTTCCGAAGAGCCAAATGAAATTTCTGATTTTTAAAACCACAGGCCAAAACTTCAATCATGACCTCCAGCTGTCCCTCCTCTACAATAAGATTTTCTGGTGAAATTTTCCCCAGGTACCCAGGCCCAACTCTAACATACTCTGGGAGCCTAATATGCTTTTCAGATTCTACAGGATCATTTCTGTAGTCACTTTTTGCTTATGTGGACCAAGACTAACAACCAAAAATAAATGCCCAAGAACATACTTTATTAATTTCATGTGAAGATGTGAGACCCCAGACATCACGCAGAAAGAGAATTATCCACGAAGGTCCCTTTCTGAACACCTGCGCCAGAGTCCATGAGCCCAATAAAGCCGTAGCTGTTTCATGCCTCTGCATTTGTAAGCAATGGTAGTCACCGAACAGTATCCCCGGTACCCTGCATCAAGCCCTAATGTAGCACATGTCACACTGTGATGTCATTTCCTGGGTAAATAATACATGGTCCCAGGACTGGAAACTCCACTGTGCCTCCATATCCAGTTCTGTGTCTGGTGGAGAGCATATCTTTAATAATTGTTTTCTTAATAAGTAAACAAACTTCCAACTAGTAACTTTAAGAACACCTCTGGGTTCAATCCCCGGTACCGCAAAAAAAAAGAAAAAGAGGATTTGCACTGATAAGGGATGGGCTACTTCTCCCTAGATCATGAACCCTTTTTTCATAAGCCATCAAGATAGATTGTTGGCTTCTACTACTTCAAAGAGGTAAAATGTGCAATACTAAAGTGAATAGGTTCAAATAGAAGCAGCAGGAAGGAGGAAAGTGAATGGTGGGGGCAGGAAGAGGAAGACGGCATCCGGAGCACATTGACCTGAGTGCAGTCAGGTCTCCCTCCCTGGAGAATCCAGAGTTGAGTTGGTCTCTGGTACTGAAGGACTGGGACTGGGACTGGGGAGATGAGGACAGCTGCTAGACCCAAGCAGCAGTGTCATGAACTTTCTGAACTTCAAGTATTTTTGGTCCCAGAAAAGAAAGCTTTCCCACATCTCAGGATACTATCAGCTCCCAGAAACCACTAGACTAAAGTTCATCAACAGGTGTCACAAATTTTACATAAAACATGGTCTCTCATCTTTTGGGGATGAGGTTGGGAGCTGTGGAACTGGCCTTCTGAAGTTCTGACAGGACTAATCCCAAGCACTTGACCAGCAGGGGAATAGCTGGCAACGTCCCACTGTCCACTCAGCCCACCCAAGGAACAAGTCTGCCACGTAAGCATCAACTTCTCCAGAAATCTGCAGGACACACTGATTGCTCACGAAGGACAAATTCAACTTTCCAAAAGATCTTAAAGCAATTCATAAATTGTCATGTCATGGTATTTGTCAAGATCACAACCATCACAGTTATAAAGGGAGGATTGCCCGAGGCATGATTTTCCCAGACTCCATAGGCCTTATAATCCCATGTGGTTCTCATAGCTAGCCCTCCAGGTCTGCAGCAGGAAGCAAAGCCAGAAATCATGAAGAAATAATAACAACAACTAGGAATTATTGCTTGCTTATTATGTGCCAGGTGGTGTCTGAATATTAACGCCTCAAGTGTGCCTAACAAAAGCTTCTAAGCTAGGTAGCATTAATACTACCATTTTACAGCTCAGGACACTGAGGCAGTCCCTTGCCCAGAGCTATGCAGAGTAAGAAATGGGTTCACAGTGAGCAGGCAACATGACTCTAGAAATGCTCTTAAGCACATGCTGTATCATCTTAGGATCCTCCAACTCAGTGAAAAATCTGGGAAGTTAATTAAAAATTATCTGGTCTCCAGCTAAAATGAAAATGTGGAAAGAGCTTGTTTTCCATTTTTAGGTGTCAAAGCAAGTTTTACATCTACTAAGAGGACTATCATTATTACCCTATTTAGAGGAGCCAAATCTCCCTATCACATCTGCCAGCTGGTTTCCATCAATTGTTAAGATCTCTGCATGAAAATGCCTTATTTAGCAGGTGTTGCCTCCACTAGAATATAAATTCTGTGAAGACAGGAATCGCCCTTCTTGGGTTAGCTCTGTGGTCACTGAGCTTAGAACAGAGGCAAACACACTTTGTTGAGAGAAGGATGGATGGATGGATGGATGGATGGATGGATGGATGGATGGATGGAAGTAGAGTCCAACAACTGAATTTAATTTTTCTTCCATTACTCAGCAGTTTATTTGGGGAAGTAATTTAGGTTCTATAAGTACTTTATGGAGTTGTTTCAGAATTAAAAGGCATATTTTTTTTTTTTTTTTGCAGTACCAGGGATTGAACCCAGGGG